>JAPDOI010002049.1:0-96126 GCA_029168955.1 Aplectana chamaeleonis | reverse complement strand
CCTCCATTGTCGTAAAACTACCTTCTACGACTTCTTCCCATCTTTTTCCTCTCTTCCTCTCGGGAGGCAAGCGCCGGAGGAGAGCAGGGGCCTCCTCGAAGCCCCTGGGAGGACCTGCGCTGTCGCTCCCCCAAGTCAGAAAACGGGCTCTATTGTCCGGTGCTTGCCCCCCCCGCAGAGTCTGAGAAAGAGACAACTTATCAGCATTTCGTCTACGATTTTTTTATGTTTGCAACTACCGTTTTCCGAATCATGTGATAAAGGAGGTGTCTGGAGCTTCAAACACATCTGCGAAAACGAATCGCATTGCTAGACTACCTCAAAGCCAGTGTTCACGATGAATATCTCATTCGAGTTCGACCCAAAAATGGGGTTGTTTGGTCGTGAGCTATAAAATAGTGAAGAAACAGCGAAGGTAAGCGCTCAGGATACGCCAAAATAGCGGTTTCTAACGTTCAGGGCATAGACGAGCTTACGGGCCCTGATAGTTTCCGCAAACGAGCGCTAATGGCGAAATGTGCGCGAATCGATCGCCGCGGCACCACAAGCTCGTCAGAAACGTACAGCGGGCTGAGCAGGCGGCTACTGGGCTAATGAAACTCTCTACTTCGCGACAGTTTATGTCGATTCCTGGCGCGTTTTCGCTGCTTTCTTCGACCCTATCCTCTTCAGTATCTGCCAGCGTAGTGTTTCACTCTGGAAACGCGGAAACGAGATTTATCGCGAGCATTGCCCTCAAAGTGCTCCAATATAAATTTGGAAAAAAACCTTCATTAGTTCCACTCATATTGAAAAAGACCAGTGAGCATTCCTAGGGCCCTTTTCTGGGATTGGTGTGACCAAAAAAAGCGAACAGACTGTGGTCCCGCACCTCGATGGAGTAATGTAAAAAATAACCACAAACTGCTAACCTAACAAAGCTTTTAACGCAAACAGGATATAAAGCTACCAGATCTCATTGTGATAAAAAAGCGACCTAATAAAATCTGAAAATTTCTGAAAAAAAAAACACCAGAAGGAAGCACTGACAAGAAAATCACCATATTCAAAAAATATGCTGACAACCGGGAGAGGGGTTTTTCTCAGAAGAAAAGAAAACTGTACATAATATAGAGATAATAACCGGAGAATGGAGCCGTAATAATAACCATGTTGCCATCCGGGAATGAAGCGCACTACAAATCAAGCCAGGAAATTGAAGCAATCAGGAAAAACCATCGGAATACGATCTGCTCGATGATGAAAGCCAGATCTCGGAATGATGCTCCCACGCCGGATGACTGCGACCCGGCTCAGTGCGTGATACCCGTTTATCTAACAATGCTGCAAGAAGAATGAATTAATGTTACACGTTGATAATACTTGCCACCGGCACAAAATTCCTCTTCACTCAAGGAATTATCCCCATCCTGTTAAAGTTCCGCTTTCGAATATTGAGCCAAGTTAAGACCTGTTTTCACGTTCACCATGTTAAGAAGCGTATGAACCTGGAGCTTTTCCGAATGATTTGATTTATTACACGTTAGAACCATGTAAAAGAAAAACAACAGAACGCGACACCTAAACGGCAAGTTAAAGAGACTAAATATCATGGGGCAATAATAAAACAAATTGATAACGCGATATGTCGGCTTATGGCGGTCTTTGTTAGTGGCTATGTATAGCACTTTCTTTGGCTTCACTAAACGATAGACAGAATTCCGTCGTCCTCTCTCCATCAACAATGTTGGGGCATGAAAGCTTGGCCACAACGATATAAGCTCTGGCACATCACTTCAGTGACCTGTTGATTTCGATTATTACCAGCAGCGGAGCGTTGGGTCTCTGTTATTGAAATATAACTAGTGATAAGTGAGGTTTTTGACGAAAAAAACCACTGCTCCGCGCTGTGATAACCGGAAAACTTTAAGTTCACTTGGGAATGAAACAGAGTCTACCCCGCTTAGCCGCTGGCATCCCCCATTAACCATGTGTAGCGTTCGTTTGGCTTCGCTTAAACCATATACCTGCTTTTTGCCGGTTCTCCCTCGATCAACAACAACATCCCTTTTTGGAACCCCAAAAACTGTTGGCTGCTACGGATCTTACTGAACACAATTTTTTCTTATAAGTTGAATGGCCACTGATTTTCGAAGAGCTTATAATCAAAGCGGTCAGATCTTTCAAATAGAGGCACTGAGCTTCGCGTGCGAGAAGCTTAGTTTGCTTCAAGCTTCTCTTCTTTTTAGTCAATCTGGATGTATATCAATTACTTTCATGTTTCTGTTCCTCATACATGATTGACAAATAAATGAATGAATGAACGTGTAACATTCTTTTAGCTAAACTGAACGATAGGTTGGCTTTGTCGACCTCATTCCAATAACCACTAACTATAGCATTCTTCGTGGGTTCCACAATGATCCGTCACAATGGAATTTTTGTAGGACGCACATGTGCAACTATGTCGTGGGTGTCACCAACCATATCCGCTCAAAGTCGTCTTTTTCCGCCACGTTATGCATGGCCTCATTCTCACGTTTCAGTCAACAATTAATAATTATTGAAACTACACGAAATCACTATAAGCTATTAAACGATAGCTGATCCTAGCTCCTTGAAAATTTAAAAAGACAGTATCATAAATTACTCAGTATATTTAGGTGCGCATTCAAAGCAGTGTACAGCCTGTTTCCCGGAAATAAGTTCAAGCTGCACTAGGTATAGATGAATGCGGGAGGCCGCGCTATGTGTTCAAGGCCCCTCAGAAGTCAATCTTCAGATTCTCACCTATGACTTTTTAGATTTTAATTTGGACCTCAGTTGCCTACTGGAGCTAATACCACACGAATGAATTCAAAGAGTAAAAAAATCTGTTCGGCCAGAAAAGGAAAATTCGATTGTGTTCCGCCTCTAACACGGAGTGCCGTAGGACATGCTGTTCGTGCCAAAAAACCGTGTCTGGATTCCTTTTGCTGTGTGGAGGTACACAAACTAAAAATCATTCATTTTTGGACAAAAAGCTTTTCGAAAATTTCGCCGAAAAGCGGTTCAATCATTGCCACGCCTAACTTGTGTCATCATTCTGGGAGGGAGGAATTTTAGAACCCCGAACTTTGTCGAGAATCTCAACCAGGCTCAGATATTGATTGTACACAAGTTTTGAAAGTGCTTTTCAGCGCCTCAAAATGCCTTCAAATACCCTTGCCTAGACCCACTACCATTAACCGTGCAGCACTATAACCTTAATTTTCCGGCGCCAAATAGTCGGAAACGGAAGCGGAACGAAACAGCCCCCCCCCCAAAAAAAAAACAACGGAAATACGGAAACAGAATAGGAACAGTTCCTCACAGCCCTGGTAAGGACATTCGGCGACGAGTGCGACCGAACTTTTTTCAACGCTGCGACAACCCCGCATAAGGGGGTTTTTAGAGTTCCACCGCGGCGCGGCGCGATTTCATGATTCATGTGCGAATCGACGAGCGGCGCGCTATCGATCGATGCTCACAGAAATCATCTCATCGCGCCGCGCCGCGATGGAACTCTAAAATAGGCCTAACTGCCAGCGAGCGGCAATCGACGTGGATACGATAATGTCAGGAAACATTTTTGTTGCTGCGTCAAGGCTGACGCTCGGCGGCCAGTCGCCGGTCGGTGCAACTCTGCAAACCTCTTAACTGCGCTGAATGATCTAAAATCGATTGTATTCTGGGACGGGGGAGACCGACGCCGCGTGAAGGGTTACGAGGGGTGCCACAGTGTTTTAACACTGCGATGGCCCTGCGTCACCGCCAGCGGCTGTCGCACCATTGGTCGCTGAGCCAAGCCTCCAATCAGCGCATCGATGTCAAAAGATGCGCGGACCGGCGTCCTCTGGTGAAATCCGTCTTTCCGCAGCCCCTGAGCGGTTCAAAATTTGTCCGTAAGCGACTCAAGAACTGTCCATGTCCATTTTTCTCGTTTCCGTGTTTACACAGGGACCCCGTGGACATCCCACATGGATCAATCCTGCTGTGATCCTAACGGGGGGGTGGGGGTTACCTCACCACCACTGTTCGCAGTGGGGTCCACCCCACTGCAAACCATGGGGAGATGGCCCATACTTGGGTACCGCCCCCCCCCTCGAGCCGTGGGCATATCCCCTCGGCGACAAAAATTATCTTCTAGAAAGTGATTAAGGCCACCTTCCAGGTCCGGCTCCGAAGAGCCGACTGAGGCACACGGTGAGATGAGGAGCCTTTTATACCGGCAACATTGTTAATACCTTTGTCTAAACATGTCTATGTATGTTCATACGCGCCCTAACATAGCACACGTAAAACAGGTCATAACTTGCCCCAATAGGCCAGAGCGCAACTTTAACAGGACAAATCCTGAGTGAGAATTTTGTGCCGGTGGCAAATTATAATCGTCTATTAATGTTCACATGTTTTCGCAAACTATTAAGCCCTTTTCACAGTCTGCCGGACGACGCCGTCCGGCACCTTATAGAGCGCTTTTCACAGTCTGCCGGACGTTGCCGTCCGACACGTTGTAAGAGTGCCGCAGTGCGAGGGAAGCTGCGGTGAACAACCGTCAGTTCCAACTTTCCAGTACAAAATATGAGGCGAAACGAACACGTTTTGACCCGTCATAACTTGCTTCGACGTCGTTTCAATGATTTCGCCGCAGTGCGACGTCGGTCGGCCGACATCGCAGTGCGGGTAGCACCGACGCCGCAGCCCTATCTTATAACGTGCCGGACGGCGTCGTCCGGCAGACTGTGAAAGGCGCTTAAGATACGACTGGGGCATCAGTGCGGCCCGCACTGCGGTGTAGGCCGACTGACGTCGCAGTGCGGTGAAATCATTGACACGACGTTGGAGCAAGTTATGATGGTTTCGTCTTAGCTTCAGTCCTGAAAAGTCGGAACTGACGGTTGTTCACCGCAGCTTCCCTCGCACTGCGGCACTCTTATAACGTGCCGGACGACCTCGTCCGGCAGACTGTGAGAGAGGCTTTACTCTTCATACACGCAGAACGTGATAAAGTTATATCACAGCATTTTTGTTGATACTGTTTATCTAGGCCCACTGGGATAGCCTTGATGGAAGCTTAACTGTCGTTCTCGGAACCAAAATCTGGTCCGCATTTTCGGAAAACGGCTGTTGCACCACGCGAAAGGATGATGATCGTGCCGGTACCACTTGGTCTCGGCACGATTCACCTTTCTCGCAGCGCTATTATCATCTCGTCGCGTGATTCAACAGCCGCAGTCCGCAGTTGCGGACCAAAATTCGACTCCGAGAACAACAGCATATGTAGAGGGCATCAGAAACTGTAATGAGCAGATGCTCAAACTTCAATATTCACTGATTTTCGCCAAACTTATGCCAAGATGTTTAGCGGAATACAATATTCAGATACAGAAATGTCGATATTATATCATTCTGCCCAGACTATACATAGCACTACGAGTAGATTCTGAGACTAACGGTGAATAACATCACAGCATAGCACACGCAGCAAAATCGCATTTTCTGCGTGAAGGAAGCCTGACTTCCCCATCTACGGCTGACGGTTTCCGAGCGAACCCTACACCAACCACCAACATTACACCCCTGACCTGCCAGCCAAGTACTCTGAGAAAATCTGTGATAACGGCACCGCAATGCGGCCGTGTAGGTGCCCTATAGGCACCTACAAGGGGTTATTGCGGTGCCTTCATTACAAATTGCCATGTCTGCACGCCGATTAGTGTTGGTGCTCCGATAGTTGGTGCTAGTATAGTGAAGAAACGGAGGTAGCAATGTCGATAGCTTTCTAGTGATACGCAATGTTTTATCATGGGCCCGCCCACCCGGTCATTTTCTCATCCGCCGTTATCCACGTATTGCATGGATATCGACCGCATCGGATACATCGGGTGAATTTCTCAACCTCACCCCATAATTTTAATCATACGTATCGACCGGGTGGGTATTGGGGGGGTGTTAGAGGGATACACCGGGTGATTTTTGCAACCCATTTCCCATGCTTTCTGTGTGTATCGATTGGGCTGGATACATCGGCTCATCCAACTATGACCGGGGCCTCACAAAAACGTAAACATCCACGGACATATTTCATTTATTGAGAACAAAGACATGGTGTTGGTCAACAAAGGAAACCACAGAATGCGAGTGCTTTTTTCTTAACATGACAAGGATGGTAAAGCGAGAATAATAGCTTGGGTACATTACAGACGGAAGGGTTCGTAAATAAGATGCCGGTAGCCACCGACGATCTACCGCTGGCTTCTTATGTTTCGCTTTTTAATCCCACATTTTCATACCCGATATACCCGACGACCTGATGTAAATGTGCGGCAGCCTGCCCTGCTCAGGAGAGTTCATACGGGCAGCAACTTTCGGATAGAAGGAAGGCAGTCAACACCGTTTTGTTAGAATAGTCTGCCTCAGGAAGCTAGCGCACGTGGAAGTTTTGTTGAGGGGAAACATCGCAAGGTCTCGCTAGTATTAAAGATTCGTTCATTAGAAACTTTCTGACAGTTGCCATTGAAATTTTCAATTTTTCGGGAACAATATGCAATTGTTTTCTGAAAATGCAATATTATCGTTTATTTAAAAATTAGTGTCGAATGACCATGTCTATTCGGCCCTCTGCCTAAGGGATGAATGCCGAATATCAGGTGGACTCCGAAAAACACCAGAAAATTCAGGAAATGTAACAAACGGCATTGTTTCTTAGATCGTGGTTGCTGCAGTTCTGGAACCGAAATCTCGAAGAATATAAAAAGCGTAATACGCGGAGACGCATGAGCACAAACAGGCGATCAATATTATATTAGTTAAAGTCGTAGCATAAAAAAGACCTAATGCTCGACATGGAAATTCAATATAAAGCCAATTCTAAGACATAGGCGGGGTATGCTATGGTCAAAATGTGGATAACATAAAAATGCGAATATGGAGAGCACCGGAATAGAAATCGGCGAGTCTAGTTGTAACTTTGATCGATACTGCAGTATGACTCATGTGCGCCAGTTCGAGGTGTGTCAAACGCGGAGCCGACGGGACACTGAAAGCCTGCACACTCATCGCGGTGCCGACGCGGTTTTACCGAGGAGCCGTGTTGTCGACGCTACCTCTTTGTCGGACTGCGAAGCCGACATAAGGCTATCGCTGGGCGACTGCGTCGCACACCGCTTTTCCACGATCGCGGAGCCTCCAATCAACTGCCGATACCCCATCGCGATACCAGCAAGAATCTATGTGCTGGCGCTAGAAGAGGCCCATAGCGCGCGCCTGCTTGCCTACTATCAAGAACCGGAAGGCTAGCCCGCGCCAATGCCAAGCGCGCGTTTTCCCTTGGTGCATTGATCAGCCTTGTGCCATAGGAAAGCTTTGCTTACATTTAAACTGTGTTATCACCAACAAAATTCTCAAGGAAGACTGTTTTTCAATTGTTCACGAATACGCGTTCAATCAACCAAGAATACGGCAACGAAAAAAGGATTAGCACCACCTTTGCGAACTATTCCTTGCTTATAACTTTCTTGAAGTTTCTGCAAAATCATCTTTAAAGTGTTGCAGGAGTGTGACAGTACATGAATAGTCCTTGCTCATAATTTTCTTAGTGCCTCGGGGGAATTCTAAAAAGGGCGTGTTTATAGCTTCACCCACATGTAAATCTTTTCTCCGAGGTGTTTTCGAATTTCATCAAGGAATTTTCGAGTTGTTCAAAAAACTTTTCTGAATTCCGCTCAAAAGTTCGAATTGGGGTAATCTCGGGCGCTGATCACGAATCCGGGATCCTTCTGTTGCTAGTCTGGGGGTTACTGTAAGTTGCGGTAGGCATAATGTCTACTAAGTTGAGCACCTATCTTATTATTTCGAGCATTGACAAGTTATCCTCAAATCTGTGTTTGGCGTCCCACTTCTACAAGGAATTTTTGGGCCCAATCTGAGACTTCGACCAAGCTTTCGTATACCCACCGTTAAGCCAAGAAAAAATCGATAAACGAACTGATTCGTGTTAAGTAGCTCGAAAACTCCTTTGAAGAGGTTTGAGGCAATATTATCGTAGCATCGCTAGAAGTCGTGTTTGGCTAGCGAAATTTTCCTCACAAGGGAACTACTTTTAGTCAGCCTGGCCATTCCGTTTAAAATGTGCTTTTCTAGAATAGATCCTGGCGTAGAGTCCAATTATGGTCTTCGCAGCTGCCTAAAAACACATTTAAAAAATATACGCGTTTTTCAAAGTCCGGCGGCAAGGTAGGGGCTTCACCCCCCCCCATAAAAAGTTAAAGGCACAGTCCAAGCTCAGGGACGAAATCCATGATTTCCACGTAATTGTGAAGTAGACCCACCCTATATAGCCACTGCCAAATGCAAGCTCTCAATTCCGCCGAATAAGCGAGATATAGGGGGAAGCCACCCTGTGGCGCCCACACCCGGAAGCCACTTTGGAACGCCCCTTTTACGATCTTTCGAGCTCAACAGCGGCGAGATAAACGATGGTTTCCGACCAGTATCCCCGTTCTTCCCTCAAATCTCAGCCTCTCTCTTTACTCAGGTCGGTTCGCGTACATCGTGTGTAAATGACTGAAGTTACGAGCCTTGGACAACTCGTCCACCATGCTTCCGTAGCGCAATTTTTGAGGGGCCAGAACTTCATTACTAGGGGGTCTTGTACGATTCCAGAGACATCATTGGAATCAGCATGAGACCGTTTTGAAGATAGGCAGGCTAACAGAAAAACGATTCTGAGGTTGGATTTTGCCTTTAGGGGTGTTTTGAAAAAAAACTCGGATTCGGTTCAGAACTTGTACGTAGGGGTAATCTTGGGTGTCGAACACGAATCTTGAGTCAGTTTGTCGCGATTCTGAGGTTTACTGTAGGTTACGGTAGATATCAATTTCATTTAAGGACAAAACCTTCCTCAATTATTCGAAAGTCGGCAAATGGTAATTGAACTCGTATTCGTCACCCCAAATGACCCCCGCTCAGAAATTTTGAGTAAAATCTAACTATGACTGAACTATCGTATACCCACCGCAATCTACCGTAATCTGTCAAAAATCGATAAACGAACCTCGGATTGGTGATCAGCGGCCCAAATAACCCACCTCGTAAGATTTCAAGTCAAATCTGAAACTTTTTGAAAACGCTTCAAGAGCTTAACGCTTCAAGAGTATAAATAAACGCCCAACCGCAAATCCGTACAAGTTCAAAAAGGTCTCAGTCTGTGCAAAATTTGGAAAATGTGCCTTCACACAAAATTTGCTCAGGGGGTAGTTTTGAGAGCTATGAGATCCCTTCAGATTCTCCAAAGGCTAGTGCTTGTTTCGGAAGGTACAGTAGGCACGGAAATCTGGCAAAAACGCTTATAAAATTTTTCAGAGAGGCTTTAGGCAGCTGCGAAGACTAAAATCCTATTCTACGCTGAAAAAGGTTAGAAACGTATATTTCATCCGGAGGGGCCAGGCTGACTAAAAGTAGTTCCCTTGTCAGATAAAAGCCCCGTACCAGCACCCGAAACAATCTCTAGTAAGCAAAATCCGAAAAACATTTACGGATTTTTCCGAAAGCTAAGAGAAAGCTCGTTTTTCGAATCCTTCAAAACATAAGCGAGTTTTGAGCTCGGATTGAAAAACTGTGCTTTGACTGTTGCACACCTGCAACTGTCAAAGCACAGTTTTTTTACTAGCAGGAAATCTGGGGCAGGACCTAGTGAGGCACACTCAAATGCCACCATCTCACACTTCGGATTCACAAGTTATTTAGTCGTTGTTCAAAACGAGCCATTGAAGCGTAATAATTCTGAGAAAAACCTGAATAGGGGACATAAGAGAAGAATATTGCTTTCTTCTCACACACACGACAGGGTATTAAGCGTTTCGAAGATTGTAAAGGATGTTTGGAATGGAAAACGACATGGAGTCGTTCGCGCGCCACTGGTAGCGCGCTTCGTGTAAAGCGCTAGTGGTAGCGCGGTTTCAGAGGGTCTGCCGCGCTTCCCGTAGCGCGCCTTGCAAGTACTTGATATCAAACAGCGCTAAGATCTCCATGATAGCGCGTTTGGGCAATGCCAAGCGCGTTTAGGCTATGCCAAGCGCGGTTGGGCTATGCCAAGCGCGTTTGGGCTAAGACAAGCGCGCGCCTGCATAGTTCTTGATTGCAGATTGCGCTATGCAGTCCCATAGCGCGTTTGCGCTAGTTTGGGCGCGCGCTACCTCGATTTTTAATGCCGCCCCTGTTCATTTCAAGTGAACTCCTGTTTTCGATTATCACAGCGCGGAGCGGTGGCTTTTTCGTCGGCACCTCCTTATCACTAGTTGTATTTCACCAAGGCTCACCGCTGCGCTGCCAGTGATAATCGAAATAAACAGGTCACTAGGGTTTCGCCAGAGTCTATATGTAATATGCGTCTAGTTTAAATTTTAATGTTCTACTTTTCATGCCCATTATGCCCAAAACGCAAAAGCACTTCAACTAAAAAAGCACGTTCGGCACCATAGAGATATTCCATTCCTCAACGGTGCTATCCTACATGCCAAAAGAGTCGTACCCAACTACTGCGACCTACTTGAATGGGGTCCATTACCTGAGAATGACAAGGGACGTGGGATTATGATCCCCACAAGACAACAACTACGAAGTTTCAAGAAGGATTTCAAAAATGAGGATAACGGAACCGAAGCTGACATCAATTGGAGTCCAGCCTCCCTTCTTCAAATCGTAATCATAGCCACGGGTTTCCTGCATGGAGAGACACCGCTAATCCGAGCATAGATAGGAAATAGATTCGCTTAATAGTAAAAAAACTAGCAATGCCTTTTCGCCCAACAAATAACTGCCCGCGTCAGCAAATTCTTCCTACTGCGAATGTCTCCAGCACCATTTCGCACCCGGCGTCAGAGCGACAGAAAATTTCTGTAGAATGACAAGAAATTCACACACTATCGGCGCATCGCAAACAGATCTATACCAAATACTACTTCGATGGCGGTGAGCCTCCCACAGAACCGGTCTGCAGTTCATCATGGCCGTAGCCACAACAATCCAACAGAAATTCTGAATGAAACGCATACTCGATTACAGAGGTATCTTATAAATAAAAATTAAATACCGAGTGGAATAGTCTAAGAGGACTGGGGGAGCGTTTTCCGTGCGGACCTTCCTGTATGCTCATTAACTCGTACTGCATACGATCGGATCTCTTCCGGTAGATCCGTTATCCAGAAGATATTTCAACTCGACACCGTGCAACTTCAACACTTTTCCAAGACGGCGCCAAACTCACTATTCGCAGCAACCATCTATAGAACGATGTGGCTTGCTGGAAGCCTGTGTCGTTGACGCGCGGGGTCCAACCTTGAGCCACCTCGTTAGCATCTAAAAAGGATATATTAGAGAATTTTGCAATTAATTGTTCTGTTGCAACTACCTCAACAAACGAGGGCTCTGATACGGTCCGCTACTTCTTTACACATTTCGTGATCGAAAGCGTCTTTCCGGCGGACATCTGTGCGGAAGAGTTTGCATCCCTCGGTTCGAATTCGCTCTCCAGATCCCTCAGCTTTGCTTTACACTGCAGCTCCCGCACGTCGTTCTGTAGCTAATTTCGTTGGTTGTTTACCAGTATCAGAATACACTGTTGACTGAACCTTATCCGTCCCTCCCATGGCGGACTTAACTTTGATTCGCAACCTTCGCCATAGACGAAATGCTCTATACGAGAAGAGACTTTGAAGAACTCCTAGAAATATTGGTTGGCATCGCGCCGATCGAAGAAACAGAAAACGCCATATAGGAACATCCTTCATACAAACGCCCGCTGAATCCACCCGATCTCTGTCGTTGTGCAATAAGCTGCGCCACCTAGCTAATCTTCATGGTATTTCCTTGTTCACATTGTCGAAGCGTCCTCACAGTACGTGTAGGCTGGACTTCCGCAAACCCTAACTCTGTTCGTACGTTGGTGTTTCCTCATACTTATCAGTTGCACGACAAAGCTAGTACTTTGAGAGAGGGGTAGTCCTACCTTGAGCGTGATTTTCTTCATGATCTATTGTCTCCACCGTACTGTTCAAGAATTTATTGACTTGAAATGGCGCGTAGCATACTTGCTGGCTTTCCTTGCGTATTTCCGAGGTCCTGTGTGGGGCATCCAACATCACTTCCGATGCTCTGTATGGCAGCACACTGATGATCCTCGGGGCCAACTTGGCCTTTGAGCCACCGTTTCGTCTAGCAAGTGTCTTATTAAATCCACTCCTTCGCCGCATTGCCCATGAGTCTTGGCAGCACAAAGAGGCCAGCTCCCTCCGAGACGCTCTGGGTCGTTGCCATCCACGGGACATACCAATCTTGAACACTTGGTCTATATGTAGGCGAGTATAGCACAATAGCCGACAACTTTTCTTTGAACCAGTCCTACTGTATATCGAACGGTGACGTACAAGCGTACGCTACTTGCCAAACACGTGTGAAGCCGTCAAGATAGTTTTCGAATCTCACCGAAAGTACGATGGTGGTCCGTTTCCTGTGCACATTCGGCCAGCTGCTCTTTGTCCATGGCGTTGCCAAAACTCCAGACCTCAGTGTTGACTCGTACAGGTAGGCTAAATGATGTGTTCAGAAACGGAACTTAGAAATTAAATGATGAAAAATATACAGATTTTGGTTTACTAGATAAATATAGTCGAGACCATAAATAGGCGCCCTCACAAGATCAGAAAAAAAATCAGGTCATGCACAGGTCACACATCTGAACTGGTCACAGTCAAAAAAAGCTGATTACGAATATAAAAATATATTAAATATATAAATGAAATATTGCAAAAAATATTACCTATGTATGCATATTGTTCGAAAAATCGATATTACACGATAAAGCACTAAAAAAGGCTTAAATGAAGACGGGAATATCAGAAACGCAATAAAAAATGAATGACGATTGCTAACGACAAGTGTTAATGGCATCGAGAGGGCGTCACATGAACGCGCGTCGCGTGCCAGCGTCGTAGTCTGTCCGTTGATTTTTTTTGTGCACTTCATAGAGTCGGTCGTTCATACTCTGAAAGGGGCGTGACTGAGCAGGTGCGCTACCCCTTCCCGCTCGGAAACATTCATCAATACGGCCACTGGTGGCAAGTTCCATAAAGCAATCCCTAGCAAGCTTCAGACTGTTCAAGAAGTCTGTTTCATAATCGTCCACATCAACCATGTAGGAAGACAGACGTTCTTCCGGTATCACTGAGAATGGATAGTAGGGATCTTGCCCAACGGAGGGAGTGTGGGCTCTCCGCCGTTGCCGAATGTAGTGACGAGTGGCAAGCGTAAACCACTGCGGGAAAAATCAGATGCTGTGTCGGCCGTTTGTGTTTCATGGATGACTTCTTCAGGCCACCATTTATGACGCAAATAACATCTTGCTATCTCAAGAGGTGAGCGGTTGTTTCAGCATCTCTAGAACGGCTTTCACTCAAGCCTAGTTTTGACTGCATCGCTGCTGTTTTTCATTGCAGCGATTTTGCACCAGCTGCTGCAGCGATGTAGCAGCGGCAGCGATTCTGTTCATAGTGCATAGGCCCACGGATGATAGGAGAAATTCAATCAATCAATGAATTTAATGGCTGGTATTCATCAATAACCCGTTTCGACTCGAAAACACTGATCTTGTCACGTGAAAGGGTCAAGGTTCGCTAGACGAAACGTGTCATTCGCTGGCAATCGCTACATCACTGTCATTTTGGCGGCGATGGAGCGATGATCAGCGACCATTGAGAATCGCTCTTCAAGCAGCGATGCAGTAAAGCATAGGACTTCATCGCGGCCACCCAGCGATGTAGGACGTTCCCTCGCATGGCCGCAGCGACCACCTGCAATCAAAACTAGGCTTCAGGAGAAACATCTAAAGCCATGTTTTGAGTCGAGGTGATCGCTGCGGCCACGCGAGGGCCAACTGCTCCTTTTTCATGGCGCGTAATGGAAAGACGCTCCAGTTGTGATCGCTTTTGGCAAACGTACCTGCATCGCTGGGTCGCGGCGATGAAATCCTATTTTTTCTCAGGAAATCCCGGTTGTCACCTGAAGGTCTCCAGCAGGTCGTGGGGCGAAGTCAGGCCCCACCCCACCCTCACGCCCTCCAGGTGACGTGCCAGAGAACTCGAGGTGACATGGGTCCATGTCACACCGAGCTCTCTGGCATGTCACCTGGAGGTCGTGAGGGTGTCGTGGGGCATGACTCCGCCCCACGACCTGCTGGTGACCTTCAGGTGACAACAACCAATTTCCTCCCCTTATTTTAGCGTTCATCTCACTACCTGCTGGTCACCTTCAAGTGACAAAAACTAATTTCCACCCCTATCTTTTCGTTCACACTATACAATATGCCGCTTTTAAAGCGATCATTTTATCATGAACATTCATTACAATAGCACGATAAAACTTGGAAAATTGATTTTTTCACTCATACCAAGTACACTGCGATGCATAATCATAGCAACACCCTCAAAATAGGAGTATCATATGTTGGATTGAGGTTTTAGATATTGGAGAGAGTTTCCATGTTTTGCCACAACGAAAACGATGGGTCAAGTGGTATGACCAGAAGTTACCCATTTCGCGCTTTGTTATAGAGAAAAGCTTGTATTTCGGACAACGCATAAGTATAGCAGCACTTGAGAAACATGGAACTGCCCTCCCGACGATCGTTTGAAGCTTTCCTCGCACTGGAGAGTGCGTTTGAAGAAAATTGTATAGGTGCGGGTTCTTCTCTGAATTTCACTGTGGAACCACAGCTGGGCCCACATCTAAGAAATGAGAAAACGCGAAAATTGTCGCAGACCCGCACCAAGAAAATTTTCTTCAACCACATATCACAGGGGTACAAAAGGTCTTAAACGGTAGGGAGCGTAGTTTCTTAAAACTAGGATTTTTCGGGTCCCTATTTTAGAACTTAGGTTACTGCAGTTTTAAAACCCTAAATTATGTTCATAGACTTGGAAGTTTTTTACTTTTTCCGCTATCTATGTAGCGGTCTTACCTAATCCGGTGAAAGTCTGTAGACAGAGTGAATCGACTACGCCGGAGTTAAATATCCGACTGTCGTAATTTTTATATAAATTCGGTTTTCGAATAATTCGGAAATCAGCCTTTTTCAATTATTCGGTTTCCGGATTATTCGGACTTTGGTGCTGCTCAAATATTCCGCTTTTGGATTATTCGGAAATTGGCACTTTTTGAATATTGTCGAAGTTTTTCATTCGAATTCGCGAATAAATACACTTTTTCAATCGGCTGTCAAATCAATAATCGAATTTGTCACTCGGCTTTTTGAGTCAGTCCAAAAGCAAAGACTTTCGCCTTCTCCTTTCCCTTTTGAAAAAAAAAAACAATAATTGTAACTAACACCTTCCTTCTCTTTTTTTCGGATTAAATGAAACTGTTGAATAGGAAAGCAAAAAAAGTAATCACGAGACGATTAACTATATGAGAAAATACACTAATCGGTACGTATATGCGACAAATAATGCAAACAAATGCTTCTCATCATTCAATTCCTGTTGCAAGTAATTACGAAATATTACAAAATTTCGGAATAGATCGGCAATATGCGTTAGTACGCACTATACTTGTTCCGAATCGAATAGTCGGATAAGTTCGGTTATTCGAAGAATTGCGATATCCAACTATAGTCGAAAAGTCGAATACTCGAAAAAGTCCGATATCCGACTACAGTCAAAAGTCGAATATTCCGAAAAAGTGTTATCTCCGACTACAGTCGAGAAGTCGAGTATTCGAAAAAGGGCGATATCCGACTACAGTCGAAAACTCGAAAATTCGAAATGAATTTCACTTGAACTTAACGCACAATTTGCTAGTGGAGCAATGGAATGTTCTGGAATGTCTGTTGATTAGAAGAAGTCGACTTTCGAATTTATTTGATTGTTTATGTAAATTTTCAAATATTCGGGTTTCCGGAAAAAACGGAAGATGGGAATTTTTAAATATCTTCCATCACTGGATTAGGGATCGCCGCGAAGCTGCTTGGCGGGAAAAATTGCGCGCGGGAAAACGAAGGGAGAGTGGCTATTGATCGCGCAATTTTTCCCGCCAAGCAGCGTCGCGGCGATTTCTTATCCAGTGACTGACGATAACTCGAAAATTGCCATTTTTTGAGTGTTCGATTTTTCAAGTCTTTCCGGAATTTACGTTTCTCAAATATTGAAATTTTCGGATGATCCAAAGGCGACTTTTTCAGTCGAATGATTTTTCCAAATAGTTCAATTCAGTCGAAGTGTAGTGCATACAGAGTGAAATCACGACGGAGAACACTCCAATAAATCAATTCCTCAACTACTGTGAATAACTCTACTACTTTTGTAACAAAACAGACACAAATCAGAAAAAAGAAGAAAGGAGAGGCATAAAACAAGAAAAATTCATCAAATTTTCTAGAAAGTCTGACTGTCTGCGGCCTCCCACACTCTGCCTGACTCTCGCCGTCTGTGACGCCTACGATTGGTTTGTCGCAGTCTCATTACATCAGAACATGTTAAATGTTGCGAAATAGGCCGCGTCACCTCGAGGTCACAACAGAAAGTGCAAAATGTATAACGAGATTTTGCTTCGAGGTGACAACGGGAGGCTAGTTTGCCCTCCATGTCACAACAGGAAGGAGTTGTGCGCTCCAGGTGACAACCGGGAATTCCCCTTAGTTAATGCTTCGCTGCTGAAGGAGCGATTCTCGATGATCGCTGATCATCGCTCCATCGCTGCAATTATGGCAGCGATAGAGCGATCGCCAGCGAATGACACGTTTCGTCCAGTGAAGAATGACCCCCCCCCCCTTACAAGATCACTGTTTAAGAGTCGAAACGTCTTATTGATGACTACCAGCCATTAATTTCACTGATTAATTGAAATTCTTCGATCACCCGTGAGGCTATGTACTATCAATAAAATCGTTGCCGCTGCTGCATCACTGCAGCAGCGGGTGCGAAATCGCTGCGATGAAAAACAGCAGCAGTGCAGTCAAAACATGGCTTAAAGGCAGTGTTCACGATAAATTGCACTTCCGATATCTCCACGGTTTAGGGGTCTGTTGGCCTATATAGCAAGACATGCTTTACAAAAACACGAACGCGTTTTTAAGAAAAAATAGGCCCTCTCTTGTTTACGTTGATTTTTGAGCGTGGAGGAATTGACCGCTAGAAGGATACTACCTATCAGTGCAATGAAGCGATCAGCTCACTTATCGGCACTTCCTTCACTTGATCATTCCTGTAATCTGTGTCTTCATTTGTTCATTCCGAGGGGGCGGATCTGGGAAACCAGGCGTGTCTGAGGCACAAAAACGCTTGTTTGCAGCCGTTATTTTGCCGCTCCTGGCTCGTTTTCTACCGTCCCTTCAACACTGGGAGCCTAGGATCTTTCTCGCCTATCATTTCACTGTGGAAAGTCAACGAGGATGATCATCGTGAACGCTGCCTTTGAGCTTCCATGATGAAATTATCCCAGAAGTGTCGCGGCTTCCAGGGATACACATAACATAGAATAAGAATGAACTGTTCAGCATTAGACGACTAACTAGAGCTAGCAGATGTTTCGACGTTAACCACGGCTCGTTTGACTAAGCAAGTTTTTGGAGCAGGCTGAATCATTTGACAGCTCTAAAGCCATGAGCAATTGTTAATATCTCGGTTTCATGCCTAGTGGGTCATCTAATCAGAAAGAGTACCGAAAAGAGAGACACATTCAATCAAATCAAACCAAACTCTTACCGAACAGGGAAAGAAAGAATGTCAGTACACCGGCATATTCAAGAAAAACCGCGAAAATGATGACATTTCCTAAATTGGCTCGCACATTTGAACGCTTTCCGTGCAATTGCGTAACACATCTGAATCTACGCCTTGTTTTTCGTTCACGCCGCGGTGAAATCGGGACACGCCTATCGCCTCGCGGTTTTCACGGCCCTCCGAACCATCAATGCACCGAATGCCCCCAAAACTTCTACGGGGTCCAAAAGCCAATCCTGTCCGAGCTAGTGCTTGGTCGAGTCGCCGCTCGGGTAACTAAGGGGTCGCTTATACTTCCGCCGCCGAGCGGCGCGGCGAAGTGCAATCTTATAATATCGATCGTGCGGCGCAGCGTGATCAGTATTACAGAAATGCACTGTACTGCGCCGCTTGGCCGAAGGACTATAAACGATTCTTTAGTGGCCGAATGATCTTCCGCCACTGAAAGGCGCGGCAGCATGGAATGGAGGGTCGAAACGATCGTGCGGCCGCATGATCGATACTCCTCCATTGCATGCTGCCGCGCCTTTCAGCGGCGGAACTCTAATCGGTCAGTTAAAGGCAGCGTTCACGATGATCATCCTCTGTGACTTTTCCCTGTGAAATGATTGGCGAGAGAGATTCTAGGCTCCCAGCGTCAAAAGAACGGTAGAAAACGAGCCGGGAGTGGCAACATAACTTCTGCGAACAAGGGTTTTGGAGTCCCTGAACCGCCCCGTGCCCCATTTCCGCCCCCTCGATGTGAACAGATGAACACTTAGATTACAGGAATGGTCACATCAAGGAAGTGCTGATAAGTGAGCTGATTGCTTGATTGCACTGATAGGATAGGTTCATAGCGGTCAATTCCTCCACTCTCAAAAATCAATGTGAACAAGAGAGGGCCTATTTTCGTCAAGAAACGCGACTTTTGCGTCCTTTATAAGCATGCCTTGCTATAAAGGGCACCAGACCTTCCATAAACCGTGGAGATATCGAAAGCGAAATTTATCGTGAACATTGCCTTTAAAGAGCGTAATCAATCTAAATGTTTTGAAAAACAACAAAGTTCTCTAGATAATTCCTGCGCAGCACATTAAATATCCCCTGCAGTGTAGTTTTGAGCCAAATCTGAGAATTCGATCAAACCTCCGCGTAGCCACCGCGAGCTACCCTAATCCATCGAAACTCTATAAACGCGCGTCAGAGCTGTATTAGTCACTGCTAGAAACCTTCACTAAGCAGTTTTGAGTCGAAACTCTTGTAGCGCTTTAGAAATTCTGAAAAGTCTCATCTACCCTCCGGAATTTCCTCCCAGTGCGATGTGTGGGGCCAAAATTGGTGAAATCTACCGAAGCATGGTAAGACTACCCCAGATTCGTGATAAGCATCCCAAACAACACCCGTGGCAGAATTTAGTGTCAGATGTGGAATTTTTATCTGGGAACGGTCATAGCCACCTATTTCTCTGAGAGAATCTTTCGCGCTAGTGCAGTGATGCTCCCGTGATCCGCGATAGTACCTTGTTCGTCTCCCCCTAGTCCCGCGATCCGTGTTCTTTCCGCGATAGTTACCCAATCGACTCATCCGTTAGCATTTTCGTTCTTGTACCGTGATGGTACCGCAATCGTTGAGAGGTTTACCGCGCTAGTACCGTGGTGCAATCGCGATCCGCGATGGTAACGTGATCGTTTCACCCTGGTCCCGCGTTCTCATGATGTGCAGATTTGTAAAGCAGCGCGAAATACGGCGAGGGCAGTACCTTGCAGCTTTGTGTTGATCTGATAGGCAACACTCGCTCGGGTGAAACACCAAGAGGCCATCAAGAGGCTGGCTGAATCTCACGACCGTCCCGCGATAGTTCCGGGTTCGGTTCATCGCGGATCCGCGATGTAACGCTCCGAATACATCAATGTATAGACGCGATTCGACCCACAGGTTGAAACTGGTAGGATCTCGCGATCGTTCCGTGATAGGCCCAGGCTCGATTCCCCGCGGTTCCGCAATGGAGCATCGTGTGAGCATCGATGAACGAACGCGGTACGCTCTCGGTTTGGGACTGGCAGAGTTTCGCGATCGTTTCGCGATAGTCCCATGCTAGTATCCTCTCGAGCTCTACCAGAAACCGAGGGGATTCTATCCGTGAACGATCGCGGGGGATTCTCTCAGAGTTTCTACATGGTAGACCGTTCAACAACAAGGGTGAGCTTCTGAGCTATTCTAGTCTGTATTTCATTGAGCTCTCGCGTGTAATTCTTGGAGAAACACATGCACGCTGGTACCGATCAGTTAAACGAAGGGCTAACGTAATCCTCCCATAAAATTTTTTACGTGTCGGCGCGGATAAGAGCACGTCTTCCTTGCCAGCGAAACTGTTTTCTCATTCTCCGACGCCCCCAGACACCTACAGTGACTTATTGAATAAAGTAGTTCGAGAATGAATGTATACTGCATCCGGCCCTGGTCATACATAGTTGGATGAGCCGACGTATCCAGCTCGGCCGATACACACAGAAAGCATTGAAAATGGGATCACCCGGTGTATCCCTCCAACACCCCCCAACACCCCCAACACTCGCCGACACCAGCCCGGTCGATACGTATGAACAATGTGGTGGGGTAAGGTTGAGAAAATCACTCGGTGTATCCCTCTAACACCCCCCAACACCCCCCAACACCCACCCGGTCGATACGTATAGTTAGAATGATGGAGTGAGGTTGAGAAAATCACCCGGTGTATCCGGGGCTGTCGATATCCATGCAATACGTGGATGACGGCGGATGAGAAAATCACCGGATGGGCGGGCCGATGATAAAACATTGCGTATCACTTGAAAGCTAACCTTACTGCTACCTCCGTTTCTTCACTTTACTCTCCTTCACTACTTCTCTGAACAGGTGCAATCCTGTTGGCCACGTGATCATCGTCATATCTAGTTGGATACACCGAGTGATTTTCTCATTCTCACCCCATCATTTTAATCATACGTATCGACCGGGTGGGAGTTGGGGGGTGTTGGGGGGAGTCGGCGTGTTACAGAAGCAAATAGCACCAACTCTGACCGGGGCCTCCCAGCCCTCTTATACCCCCCCATGCTATGAGCGTTTGTTATCGTTTTCATCGTTTCAAATGAAAAGGGTTAAGGTAGCCCGACGTTCCAGTCTCCGGGATGAACATTGTAATTGGAGAACCAAGACACATACCACATCCCCAAGTCCGGTTTGACAGATAGTCCTTGTTTGCAAATTTTGAGCCGAATCTATGGCCTATCCCGCTCATCTGAGTCCGAGCATAGGAGGCAGCGGAGCCGTCGACCAATACGAAATATAACGTTCATAAGGAGATTATCACATGATAAGCTCGATAACTTCACTTTAACTCGGCTAGATTGGGGATGGAAAGGCAATAGGCTCTATCCTAGATGGGGGTCACCCAAGATTTGTTCATAGAAATGAAGAAAAAGTGTTTGCGCCCCCCTTCCCCAATAATTCCAACTGCTCAACTTTTTTTACAGCCCCTTCGTTATCCCGAGCGACAGTAACCGCTTGATCCTGCTAGAGCAGCAACAAAACCAAAAGATTTCCATTTGGTTTCCAATTTTATTTACAATGCACATTGAGAACATTACAAAATGACTGTGCCTAATGGCGCACATATTTTACACGATGCGTCTTCACAAGGGCGCATTATCACCTGCATTTCCCGAATTAGCACACTGGGGTGGCAGTAATCTGCATGTTTGCCGCGAGTTGACCGCCGCTAAGCGGGTGGCTATCACGCGGTCATTGCGTAGCAGATCGTCAGCTCCTTTGGGAGCAAATATGATATGAGAGAGGTTTATTCTTGAACAACACGAACAACAAGGGCTCACTCTTAAGATTGGAAGTTGGGGAAGGCGGAAAACTTGGCGTAGAAAATGCTGCTCCTGTTTTGAAATGAAAAATTGCGTAGTCATTGAGCGGTTTTCGAATGCAATTTCACTCTGCGGCGAACACAGCGAACCACGGGCTGAAGATTCTTCGGCAAACGGTGAGAAATATACCTGCAGTGGAGAGACGAAGAACGTACGCGCGAAAAGTCCTTTGGAGGACTTCTTGTGAGCGGTTAACACAACTTTTTTCTAGCTTTGATTTCTCGAAATGTCCACTTTTATAATTTCTTTTTCTCTCTCGATGTGGAAACAAGGGCTACCAGGGTAAGCATGATTAATGCTTTACGAATTTGTTGTTTATAACATAAGATAGAATGAGTAAATGCAGTTTAGCCTTATTTGGTGTTTTTTAATCACGTCCTATACAAATAATATAGTTCAAATTAGCAGCTGCAAGAAAATGCACAAATTGTCATTCTTTTTTCGATTTATTGCCTTGAATTGAGAAAATTTCATTGTTTCCTCGAATTCCCAACTCTCCATATGTTGTCCTGCAATTATAATGATCGATAAGCGAAACCGAACCGTTTTCAGTGCTCTACAAAAACCCCAGCGAACTGTTATGGGTTAAAGGCTTAAAAGAGAATGCGGATGCATTCGTCGCTTCTTACATGACTTACTGTGAAGTGGTTTCGTTTCTTTAAGTGACGCATAATTTACATTTGAAAAACAAGTTGATTCTTTTTACAGAGGTGGTTTGTCCGCGGCTAAGCTGTGGCTGATTCATGGTCAACCAACGGTCAAGAGCGCGTGGTTGACTCGTGTTAAAAGACAAGATTACTACCACCCCCGACTTTCTCGCTGAACAGCACGGTGAAGTGCAACCCTATAATATCGTTGCCCTACGCAATGGAAAGCGCGAAGAGGAGGCTTACCTAAAATCCAACAACAACTTGTTTTCAGTCTTCCAAATTCAGAGCTTCCCCAGACAGAAAGGAAGAGTACGGGGTGGCTTCAAAGTGACACAAGCATCGAAAAACAGAGAAAAATCGCATAAGCACCGTAATCCGGTGTAAACAGAAATAAAGAATTCGGAATGGAGAAGGCATTTGCGATTTGCATTGGAAAGCCTTCCGGTTGTGCATGCGACGTGAAGACTTGATAGCCCTGATAACCGCTCTAAGCTTTTAGCCATAATCGTATGTTAGGTCCCTCAGTTCATCATCCCACCGTGGAGACTACTGCTAGAATAAATGCAAACCGTCCTTCGGCGCTTTTATACACCTCATCTGTTATCAGTTTCATTAATGTTTTTGCTTACAGAGGATTACGGTGCTTGTTCGATTTTTCTCTATGTTTCGGTTATATACAAAGTGACTGACCCGAGCCGACCTCGGGCTGCTCGAAAGGCATTCCGGAGCAAATGATTTTTCTCGTCTTAAAATGCCGTAGTCTCAACATTGGTGATTCCGACCTCCGAATATGCCCATAGTGTGCTGTTTTTGTGGGATTTACTTTTCACCGGCTGATTTATTTGTGTCACTTCTTTTGGTTCGCACCGAGTGGTCCCTTGCAGCGCAGTGAAAAGCAAATTTACATACGGGTCCACACACAGTGTCAATAAACTATGATGTCCAGCGAGCCAGTTGAAACCTCTTTTCTTCGACCTGCACTACTTGCCTGATTTACAGTCCTTTGAATTTCTGAACGACAAGATATTTTTCTGACAAATGATATGGAAACCTAATGAACCTGTGTATGGTTCCTTTCTAGTGAAGGAGTATCCGCAATCGACCTCTCTACTGTTGCGTAGCTTACAAAAAGGACAATTGAACGAACTTATGTTGTCACAAGGCTACGAAAAGAAATCCTCTCTTTTTCCTTCTCAATCTTCACGTTTTTGTGGTGCAAGTATGCAACATTCGACTAGGTTTCTTTTGTCTCATTAATTTCGCTTGGTTATGTGTTCTCGAAACTCTGACTTGTGGCTGCATAAAGTTCATAGAGTCAATGTTTTCTATCGTGATTCATCAAAATGATCGAGTAAACTGCTGGAATTGCGGCTCCGATGGACCTCATTATTAACAGCTGACTATTCATACCGGTAAAATCGCAAATTCGAGCGATTTTTTTCTTTTCTTTTCCCCATTTTTTCCTGTTTCCGTAATCCGCTTGGTTTTGTAGTTTTTTTCTGATCTGTAAACATTTTAGGATTTTGATGAGAAAGGTTATACAAAATATTTGGCAAACTTTCAGTAGAAATAGAGAACTGAGAGATAGAATTTTCAGATTGCTGAAAAGTCTGTGACCACGGGTAGTTGTGCTAAAACCACGAGGTTCTGGCGCGATCGTCTTCTGCGACAACCGTTGTCCACATTTGCGGACCGGACTTTCGCTCCTATAACAACAACATACAGTAGAGCTGCGCGCTATAACGTTAGCGTGCTAACGCATTGACGGGTTATCGTGGTTTTTTTTTGGAAAATTGACAGTTGAAGCCTAACAGAAAAGTCTTGAAATCATGTTAATTTAGTTCGTTAATTTTAGGGGAGTTATGGCACTGATTGATATGCGACCACTGACGATTTGTTGATTTTTGGTATGGTCAGGTAATGAATTATTTTTACTTTTAACGAAACGCAAACTTAACGTGATAACGCATGAACGGGTTAAAGCCACAGTCCAAACTCAGGGGTAATTTTCGATGTTATACTCCGGTCGTTGTGTATAGCAACCCTGCCAAGCACGAAATCTCAATGCGCTCTAACGAGCGAGAAAAAGCGAGGAAAAATTCGACCCCGCCCCATGAAAGAAAAAATGGGTAACGCCCACCGACAAGCTTCCGGTCTCAATAGGGAAGAGAAGCGCGATCGATTTTGTTCCAAATCTATGTTCTTTCATTTGTTTTCGGTCTGGCTTTATTTTGTGACCTGCTTCAAAACGATGGCCACGAATAACGAGAAAAAACAGGCTCGAGACAACTCGTCCGCGAACTTCTCGCCGTTAAAATTCAGAATCTTTGAGGGGCCATAACTCCGTTCGTAGTGACATTTGAGCGATTCTGGAGACAATTTTGTGATCAGCGTAAAATTTTCTTCAAGATAAGCAGTGAAACAAAATTTTGATTCTAAGGTTGGACTGTGCCTTTAACGAGTTTTTCTTGTGAAAATATTGATTGACGCTCAGAGAAATTTTTTTTCATTAGTGCACTGCCCTTGGAGGCGCTGAGAACCAGGTCCGGTTGCGCGCTGCGTGCGTCTCACTAGCAGCCGTCTATGGCGCAATGCAGCCTAAAAACAATTTTGTCGGGAAAGTTGGGTTTTGAGGGTTTCATGGTGAGTGACTGTCCAGATTCTCAGATCTCGATCTGCGTCAAAAAAAATATCGAAAAAAAAACGCTCTAATAAAGCCAAAAATGACTTGAAAAAGTGTTCTTGGCCCGCCATTTGAGAAGGTTACGCCTATGCAGAGGTAGTAAAATTAACAAGAGAAACATACTCAGACGATTCTCGGCCCCCAGCCACATCGAACAGGGTTCGGAGCCACCTGACAGTTCGTCTCGCTCTCCCAATCTTCGGGCCTCTACTGGTACTGTCCGAGCAAAGAGAATCGCCTGAGTAGCTAATGGGCGGAATTCTTAAATTGAAAGGTGGCTCCAATTCTGTCTTTTTGACTCGTTTTCAACGCTTATAACGGCGTTAACGTTCAGGGAGGAGTATGTAAGTGTGCTCCTGTGGCCCAGCAGTCTAGTTTTAGGCCCCGCCATGAACGGGCCATAAACTTCCAAACGCCGGACTGAGCCGTCCTCTAAAGCCGTTAGTAACCCTGAGCCGTCTTCTCCCGTCCCTAGTGATCCTGCTCCGTCTTGCGTCGCCCCTAGTGTGTCAGACGCAAGCCAGTCGATTATGCCGGCATGCTCGAGCGCAGTACGGCCAAATCAGTCCGACCACAACGGCATTCTATCGACCTGTGTGTGGACAACTGAGTTCGCCTAAGAACAGTCCCTTCCTTATACTATTATTATGATGCCTTTCTTGAGTGAGGCGTATATAGGCATATAGCACTGCATGAGGCGTATATGTATTGAGTCTCGCTGGGCACTCAAATCTGCAAACTGTTTCTTCCTTCTATACTCCTAGTTAAATATGCAGCTCAGAAAGCAACAAACTCCCAAAACAGCTCTTTATCACTTACTGAGAGAAAGTACCTGAATTCTAATATATAGTAATAATAATTTTTGCGTTAACTGTTGTAATTTGCTGTTTACGATTTACGGTTCACGATTTACGATTGACGGCGCTTTAATCGTAATTACGTTTCACGATTTACGAAGTTTGAAACATTATTTACGCACACTCCTGATGCCGCCCCAGACAATACCTTCTTAGCAGTCTCTTTGGCCATCAAAACGCCTTCTCTAGTCGCAGGCTTTGAGATTAGCCAGCAACTTATTCAGTTCATCGCTGCGAATGATTGGCTTGTGTTCACGACGACTCTATGGTTACTAAACTGTGTCCGAAAACAGACGACGTCTTGCCGTTTTTTGTTGTCAGAAAGCATGGTACTGCAAGCCGTTTGGATGAGAATCCTGTCTGATTAATTAATAGCTACAGTACCGAGCATATTTTTTGCAAAAAAAAACGGCTTTTTTCGCGCTCACAAAGCGCCGCATCGCCATAGCTCATTACAAAAATGACGCAATGGTTTTTTCACGTAGTTTTCGTGTTCCTCTCAGTAAGGCGAATGTAACGGCACGTTTAGAAAGCCCTTTTAACTCCTGTATTTTGTTGAAAAATGCGTATTTCCTTCTGAAATTCACATCGACCACGGGTCAAAACGTGAGAGATTTCTGCTATCATGACCGTCTGATCGGTTCATAATGAGGGATTCAGAGGTGCGAATATGCAGATTTCTATAAACGTCTGGAGTTGAGTCTATCATTTTGTAACACTATCGTATAGGACTAAATGAAAGCAATCCGGATTGAATTCAGAATAGGAATTGAACCTTTTTAAGCATGTTATGGCATTGCGACGCTTTGTGAGCCCAAAAAACGCCGCAAAAAGCTTTCTTTGCATAACATTTGCTCGGTACTGTAGTTCTCTCATGAATCTGAGCAGGGGTGTGCGGCAAAAGGATTTTAAAATATCGGCAAACGGTAACGGCAACGGCAGACCCCAAAAATGGCCGGCAAACGGCAAAACCTGTTTTGTGCTATAAAGCATGAACATTTGTTTAGTCGTGTGGTATTACATGCAATATCTGCCAGTTACTACCAGGGCTGTGCGTAACTGGATTTTGTAATTTCGTAAATCGTAAATCGTAATTTTTCAAAATCCTCGTAATTCGTAAATCGTACATCGTAATTCGTAACTGATAATGAGTAACAAGCCCACACATAGGCCAAACCTGGTTCGATAAGGGAACTCCAAAGACGACCCGAAAGGGCTTTTTTATACGAATTTCTCCAATTTTGGTAACTTTTCAGTTTCCAAAACCCACCTAGAGTCAACAGATCGGCGGCTGCGGCGCTAGAAACTCTTCCGACTCGTATGCGCGCGGCCGCAAAGCGTGTCGAGACGCAATTGCGGACCGTAATATGGCCCAGAGAAGCACAGTATGTACCTGGGATAAAAACGACTTAAATAGACAAAAGTTAAATTTCAGGCTTGATCAAGTACCAAACCTGTGCCACATTCTGCCCTATTTTTGAATACGAAAATATAAAGAATCATCGCTCTACCAAACACATTTCAATGGAAACCATGGAAAGAAACACTAAGTTGAGAAAAAATTGCAGTTTGAGAGTTCGAAGCTATCTGTTAAAAGTTCAGGATAAAAAAGCTGCCCGTTTTTTTTTTGACAGAATTGTAAGCTTTGGGTCCCTCTAAGAAAAGTAAGAACGGAAGTACGACGAAAAACGGCTAAGAAGTGGGTGAAAATCTCGTGGAACAACCAGCCCATTGGGTCACCCCGCCCACGTCATATAACAGTTGCCACAAGTTCATTTCACTAGAGAAACTGGCACCGAATTTTTGAATATTCTTTGTGCCGAAAGAGGCTAGTAACCAGACATGGACATTTAACCATATTATTCTTCAAGAGTTTTTGGTCCACGAAACAGAATACAAAGAAGTCACTTACCTAAGAATTTCAAATCTCAAAACCATTTGCGGCGTTTGGTTTGACGTTTTGTCCGCAGTGCACAAAACACACCAACAGGCGTAAACGAATATTTAATAGGTTTTTTTAGCAGTCTTTTCTTCGGTGTTTGAGTGTTCTGTGGGGACTTCTCCCCATTAACGTCTACTTGGTGGACTTATCCACTCAAAACCATCGAAAACTAGAAGAATAAGGTTTTTTAACGTGAACACTGTCTTCAAGAGAAAGACCCTTGCATGAGGGGCCTCTATAAATGAAATATACATTTTAAAAACCAATTTTGATGCAGAAACAGATTCTCCCTCTTTATATGCGAAGCGTTACTCTGAGTGGAGTTGCAAGCGTTTATCCCCATAAATATAGGGTTGATGGAGTGGAGATAACCGGTGAAGAGTGGTGAAGGTTGCGTAGGGTTCCGAAATGCAAAAATGTGAAGGTTCCCTCAGAATCGCGGGTTTCGAAAACAGACAATTACCTGACCTATTCTTTTCTTTCGCATTTAGAATCGCCCAATTCTAAAATTTTAAAATATTTCATAACTTTTTCGAAAAGGTAGGCGACTTTACAGCCGTCTTTTTTTTGTTGTTGAAATGTTTCGAACCGAGCTTCAAAATTACTTTTCCTCTCAAAGCTTGATTGTCTCTGAAGACATAAATCTATCAATGTTTATTTCGGGAACCTCGCGAAACTCTTCGTCGAGTGGTGTTTTCAGGTGAGAAAAATAATTTGACGATCCCTCAGCAGATTTTAATTCACGGAATACCAGATTTTCTACACGTCACTTTTGAACCACTGAAGGCGGACGCGTGGTGGAGGTTGTTTTCGAAATTTCCCTAAAATTCTGCAACGAAGTGTATTTTGAGTTCCAATCTATTTGCTCTATAGGCCAGCCTGTAGAGAACAGCCACGTACTATTATATTTCGCCATGACCGACGAGAGAGGAGCTCTCTGCACACAGAAGGGGGAGTTGTCCTGTTCACGCAGTTCGGCACGACACACTACTCAATGCAATCGAAGTGGTCCCGAGTGGAATTAGAGCTGCAAAAGGCGAGAAAACTCCTCCCTCGGTGTGTAGAGAGCCCCTATCCCATGATCGATCCCACTGCTGCTGACTAAGCTCTGGGAGAAAGGCTTTACCGAAAGTTGAAATTAAAAAGATAAATAAAATTTTAGGACTGCAAAAAAAGTGTCAAACTTAACCATGCTCTAGACAGCAAATTTTGAATCTCGAGGGTTTCTAGACCCCGAGTTGCACCGAACAGGAATCGGGGGCGCCTGACAGTTCGGTTCATTTTTCAATCTCTGGCCACAGTTGTTGCTGTTCGGGTGAACGGAAGGAGCATGGCCAGCAACAGAAGCCGTCTCGCAGATTGAGACAAGAACGAGCCGAACTGTCAGGCTGCTCGGAGCCGAGAATAGCCTAAGTTGTGCTCTCAAGCGCATTTTCACGGTTTGTTACGATTTGTTACGAATCGTTACGATTTTAGGCCACAATTTCGTAAATCGTAAATCGTAAAAAAATTGCCGAAAACGCCCGTAATTCATAAATCGTAAATCGTAATTCGTAATTACGCACAGCCCTGGTTACTACTATGTACTTGGCGTTTCGTTAGCCTTTACAGGAAGAAAAATCCCGCATATCAAAAGCTCCTTGAACGTGTCAGGTGATCAGAGAATGCCAGTAACGCTGTTCCACATGTGATCTGTATAGGAGTCACTATCAAGAAATAAGGATGGAAGCCTGTCCATCGCCAGAAAAAATTCTGTTAATTCCTACCACTGAATGAAGTTTCCGTGCAAATCAATGCTAGAGATCCAAAGGGTGGGCGTCTTTTTGAGCGGACCAAAATATGATAGACTTGCGAAGGATTTCTTCTGAAAGGGGCTTGCGGCCAGTGCCACCGAGCCTAGTAGATCCAGGGACGTGAAGCAACCGTAAGTGAGCTTGGTGCGGTGGGGGGTGTGCGCCGACCCAAAGACTGCGGCCGATACCGGTGAGACATTCAGGTGCGAATAGATGTATGAATACGCGATGACTGGTTTACATTTATGGCCAAAGGCAGCCCACACCTAGCTTATGACCGGGGTCACTCACAATTTTTACTGTAGGTAACAAGTAGTAGACTCAGGATTCTCTGTCGCTCATTTGAAATGATTTCACTTGTGAGGCTACAGGAGTGGAGTGAGACTAGTCTTGTTAAATGCAGTGCTCACGATAAAAACACACCTCGACTTTACACATCAAATCAAGAGCTCTGAAGGGCACGTTGATCGACTAAACAGAATTAGGCGCATCCGTGACAGTTTGACTGATACATGCGACGTACGCGACGGAAAGCCACTGCGCTCACGTCTCTGCTGGATTGCCGCGTCCAGTGCGTTTAGCGAGCCGAACTGCTCTTGGGTGCTTCCTATAGTTGTACACGAACGAAATTTTCGAAAAATTTTTGAAAGATTTTTTGAAATTTTTTCGTTCGTTTTCGTTCGTTCGCAAATTCGTCGAACAAATTTTTTTCGAATTCCTTTCGTTCGAAATTTCGTCGAACGATTTTTTTTTCAAATTTCGTTTGTTCGAAATTTTTTCGAACGAAAATTTTTCAATTTTCGGATTGAAAAATTTTTCAAATTTTTCAAGCATTATGTAGTAAGCCGTACGATTCGATTCATGTTGTTATTCCAACCACGTTTACGAGCGTGTGTGCTGCCTTTAAATCAATATCATTCCTATAAGAGCTGGGATTACGAATTGGTGAAATTCAGAAATGGTGTATGTTTGGTTCAAATTGTTAAAAGCAAACTATGGGTGAGAGTTTCAGCCAATGTGAGTACAAATAATTTACCGCAATATTAAAAGGCTATGGTGAGTTTGCGGTCGACGCAGTATCACTAACTATAAGGTGAGAACCCTGGAGCTTTGCCAGGTTTCGTCATCGATCGACAACGCAGCTGATATTCTGAGTGAGTTACGATTTTTCATCTTTAAGCGCTTTTTTCTGCCTTATTTTTGTTTCTGACTCAGTTAATATTGCGAATACGGGCCGTATTTTATTGCCGTCTTTTTTTAATTTTAAAGTCGAATTTTGAAACAAAACACTACAAAGCCAGCACAATTGACAAATTCACCTCACACACTAAGAAAAGCTCCTATTCGCAATACTAAAGGAGTCAGAAACAAAAAGAAAACAGAAACAAGCGCGAAAAAAGTTGTGGCTCAACCAGAATATCAGCTGTGCTGTCGATCAATGGCGAAGTCTGGCAAAGCGCCAGCTTTTCAACCGTAGTGTTAGTGCATCGACCGCAACCGCACCATCGCCTTTTAACATTGACGTAAACTATATGTGTGCAAGGGTTTTCGAATATGCTGAGCTAGGGACAGAAGCAGTGCCCAAATGTGGTGCGTCACATACGTTCAGTCGATATCCTTTACGGGGCGTTGACATTTAAGTCAACGTTGAAGCGATTGTGAACGAAGAAGAAGTTTTTGCAAACTCGCCGGCTGGGAGCATGAATTCCGGTCAAACGTACGAATGGGAGAGTCAAGCCAAAGACGATCGCAGATGCATGGGGAGGGAGAATGGGTGAGTTGGTGCTCGCCATGACAAGCGATCCAGCATTACTTTAGGCCAGGTGCATACTTCCCGCGACGATCCACGCGACATCGTGTTTGGGATAGGTATCGATAGAAAATCGATATGGTTCGAATGCACTGTCGCTGTCGCGCGTCGCGGCTAGTATGAAATAGGCCTTACGGTAGCAGTGGCTGTGGGTGAAAGGGGGAAGTAGTGCACACCGAAAAAACACGCTCAAGGCATCGTGAGCGCCGAAATCCATATAATAATTTATCGTGTTTTTGTAGAGCTTGTCCTCTGTAGGAAACAAGAACGTCGAAAGAGCCGCTCAAAACCTTGATTCGTAAAGAAAAACTAGCCTGAATACGCTGTTAAATTGGATTTGAATTTTGCGCAAAAATCTTTTTGAAGATCTTCTGCATTCAGAGGCCTGCTCACTGTTATTTTTGAAGTTTTCCCGCATGAGGAGTTTGTGCCATAAATGTTCTTCATGTTGTTTGACGGTCGCATCAACATCCATGGAAAAAGTGCTACATGATCGACCCAGAAATGCTAGATGATCGACCCCAGGGCAGTTTTCAGGTAGCCATAATTTTTAAGGTGCGCATTTGGAGAACCTCAAAATTCGTGGGTGATGTCAGCTAGCCCAAGTGGTTTGGTTGCACCAAAAAAATTGTTAACGATTTTCAGCGCGTACGATGCCTTTAGGTGAATAGCCTTCCTAATCGAGACCCTGAGTGACGCTTGAGGGTCTGGAAAAAAGAAATTGAGAAATCTCCGGATCGAGCTGCTGTATTGCGTATCTGCAAGAAGATCATAAAAAGTTTACTGGCCGAGTCTCATTTCGATTGGTCCCATTTGATCCGAGAATGGGACAACAGCGATTTCGGGTATTTTTTTACCCAAAATCACAAGAGTGTGGCTAGGCGGAGAAAGTCTCCAGACCGGTTGTTACTGTTTTGAAAAAGTCTACACTCAGCGCACTTGTAAATTCAGATGTTTTGCGCTCAAGAGGTGAACGATTGGTGGGTCTCCCGGAGCGGTAAAAAAGGCAAAAAACGCTGTTCTAGCACACCTGAGAAAGGGGTAAAATCGAGTTCTCCGGATTGGGCTGCTTTAGTGCTATTTGGGAGAGGATCACAAAAAAAGGTAGCGTTTGTGACGAGAACATGACCCGGGAAGCGACCGAAAATGAATACTTGAAAATGGGAGAAGTCGAAATTTATGTCCCTATATGTCAGTCAAAATTCCTCCAGAGTGTTCCACTAAGATATACACAACGGTTATATAAACATATTCAATCCTCCGACCACAATCCGCCTTCGCGTTGCGCGCACTCGATTGATTGTGTGACGCCTATATGCCTTGTTGCAGAGTAAGACATACGAGGGCTCAATAGAAAGAGCTCTCAATGCCAATTCTAAATATCTCTTCAGATTCCAGAATGGACCACTTTGAACAGCGGTATGAGAAAAGGACACAAAAGACGCGTTTTTGCGTCTTTTCCGTCCAAAACGCAAAAGATACGGCCTGTATTAATGGGAGGTTTTGAAGCAACGTTGAAATTACGGAAAAATGGTATGCTACAAAACCCTCCTTGCAGACTTCAGTCTAGTTAGTTTAAGGGGCTACTGAGGTAGATCGGCGCGCGCGATCGAAACGCCGCGAAGCCAGCCGCAATGTTCGTGCTTGCTCCACCTACTATACTTACTCTGCCAGCGCGTAGCTAGATGCCTCACACGGAAACCGGAGATGCCCAGAGTTTCGGATTCATATAGTCCAATTTTGACTCGAGAATTTACGTAAATTACGGAAAGTTAAGCCTTAATCGTTGAAAAATTAGCTACAGCGCCCGCATATTCTACGTAAATTCTACGTGAAAGAGCTAAGCCGCAAAATAAGCGTCTATGAGGTCACCGCTATTTTAAAGCGAAAGACTAATGCCAGCCTGCCGCTTTTGCAACAGAACTGTTTCTCCTTCAGATCGTTATGCTTTGCCGCATTCTGAAGTTCGATATTCAACAAATTAGTTGCAATCATCTCGGATATGTAGCCACAAGAAGGCGCATCCCAGCGATTATTAGCATGTTGCGAAAGAATCATAAAGCAAAGAAGAAACCCCACAGGAACGTCCGAACTCGCCTTATCAGTCGAGCTGATAATCGGAACCGAGTGCTAATAGCTTAACACGCTAAGCTTTACCGGATTACTTGCCACTTTCGTCACCTTCTTTTTGATTGTCGAATTTGGTTTTCGCAGTCTCAAATTTATATTAGTAAAAATACAGCGACGTTTACATCTATGCATTGTGTCAGAGTTACCATGGAAAAGGCTTGTAAAACTATTTTGCCTTTTTCACAATAGAGCTAGGAAGTCTCGTCTCTTTATGTGTGCGTAGTTGAGGTTTCTTCAGGTCCAGTTGCCGCACCGGTCTCTTTGCCTATTAAGAGACTTATTGGTCAAACGTTGTGTGAAATTCAGCGCAAACGCTCTGGATTATGTACCCTCTGCTACACCCCATCATAGATAAATTCACTAGGAACTCGTCACCGCTCTAGGCCATTTGCACTTTACAACGATCACTCCATACTTCATGTCGAGACGCTTTCCAACTACATTCAAGACAATTCGTAGTGGTTCGGGACTGTCCAATTCTGGCAAGGAAACCACTATTAGCCAAAGCGGTCATTCCAAATAGGATGCGCTTCTCTAGAATCACTTTGGACGTAGAGCCCGAATATGCTCTACGCAGTTGCTTAGATATACTCTGAAGAAAGTTGTAAGCATTTCCCCCCCTGCTTCCCGCACCTAGTGTACTCACCAAAACGCGCAATAATCTTTCAAAAATCTGGGAACGGACCCCATAAACGTGTTCAGCGCCCAAGTCTAACTGTTTGATCAAGGCTTGGGTAGGAGCTCTTTTTCCGAACTGCACAGAATGACAGCGTTTTGGACTTGTATAGATTTTCGGTTTGGCGTTTATTTATATAAAAATCTCGCGTTTTGTGCTGAAATCCCCCTTTTTTGAATTGCCTCGCGCGATTCTTTATATATAGAGAAATTCCCCCACGAGATGATTTGGAGTGCTGATCACAAATCTGAGATATATTTGTCATTTTTCCGTGGCTTTCGACTAAATTCGTTCAAAGCTTCCCACCGGGAGGAAAATTCGAGGGCAAAACGCGACTTTTTACACTATCACGAATGCTTCGGTAGATATGGCTCAAATAGTTGCTCCGGGATTACTCATAGCGCATAACACAAACCTAAAGTTAGGTTATCGTTATCTGACAGGTTACGGTAAATTACGGTGGGTACACGGTGCTTTGGTGGTCTCAAATTTGACTCAAAATTTCTATGGTATCTATTTAGAGTATTTCAAACTGAAAGACCCCGAAAAAATTCTAAATAAAAAGGGGAATAGCGATTTTTGCAGGGCGAGTTATAGTCAAGAACTGGGTGGGTTTCCGACCCAATTGTAGTGGCTCAAAATGGCGCAAGCGGTGATTTCGCCCCGTTTCTGACGGTTCCAGCGGCGTTGGCGTTCTACATAGAAGAGACTGTAGGACCCCATTAACATGGCCATGGCAACTACTTTTTTTGAGCAAATAAGCTGCTCATAAAGAAATATGGGGCGAGTTTCTGAAAATGACAGAAGAATTTAAGTTTTTTCCGAGCTAAAGAATAGGCACACCTTCCTATCGCTTCTCATCCTGAGTGCACAATATTACGACTCCTAACGTTTTCCCTTTTCAGACAACGGAACTTAAAGGCATACTCCAAGCTCAGGGGCGAAATCTGAGATTTCCATATTATCGTAAAGTAGACCCACCCCATATAACACCTGCCAAGTGCGAGCTCTCAGATATAGTGCGAATGCGCGAAATATAGGGAGAAGCCATCCTGGGTCGCCCACAACAGGAAGCCACTTGGGCACGCCCCTTTTACGATCTTTCGAGCTCAACAGTGGCAATATTAGCGTTGGCTCACGATCAACAGCCCCGTTCTTCCATCAATTATCAGCCTCTCTCCTTATTCAAGTCGCCTCGCCTACATCGATTGCAAATGACGGAACTCTGCCAAGGCGTAGCCAGATGCCTCCGAGGGCGCGGCCTGAAATGCCGCCCTATACCATGTATCGAGAATTTACGGGTTTGAGCTACTATAGCTAAAACTCACATATTCTTGTGTAGAGACTACAAGGCTGCAAATTCTGCGCGTAATCTACGTAAAAACAAAGGCTAACATCGAAGCATTGCTCTCTCTGACGCTAAACCCGTATATTCTCGCTATAATTTTGTAGCGAGAATCTACGGATTTAGCGACAGCCTGTGTTGAAATGCAATCCCAAACCAGCGCTGGCTACGCGGAACACAGGGTTGCCGTTCGAACAGTGTTGGCCCAATCAACCCACGGGTAACCTGACACTTTGTGGGTGGTCGTGGAGGGTGACCCCGTGTCGCTATCTGGAAGACCTTGCTAGGGATAATATTGGCCGCTGGTATGCTGCAGGCCGTGAGGAAGAAAGGGCAATGCGCTCGATAGCAGCGGGATCGTCTTTCAGTACGGATCAAGACTGGGTGGGTCGATCGACAGAGTGCTGCAACGAGAATAATCGTAGAATATACGGGCGCTGCAGCTAAAACTTCACCAACTGAGGCTAAATTTCCCGTATTTTACGTGAATTCTCGTGTCGAAATCAGACTAGATTCCTCCGAAACCCTGGGCATCTCTGGTTTCCGTGTGAGGCATCTATCTACGAATGGCGGAGGAGTTACAAGCCTCGAACAACTAGAGACATCATTGGAATCAGCAAGTGACTTTCTTCAAGATAGGCACAAAAACTGAAAAACGTTTCTAAGGCTGGACCGTGCCTTTAAGGCGATCGTGACCACCGCCTTCAATTGAGGTTGTCGACCAATGACGACCAATGACGACCATATTTGGGCAAAAACAGGCCCTCTCTTGTTTACGTTGATATTTGAGCATGGAGGAATTGACCGCTAGAAGGATGATACTTATCAGTGCAATGAAGCGATCAGCTCACTTATCTGCACTTACTTCACTTGATCATTCCTGTAATGTGAGTCTTCATTTGTTCATTCCGAGGAGGCGGATCTGGGGCACCGAAACGCTTGTTTGCAGCCGTTATTTTGCCGCTCCTGGCTCGTTTTCTACTGTTCCTTCGACACTGGGAGCCTAGGATCCTTCTCACCAATCATTTCACTGTGTAAAGTCAACGAGGATGATCATCCTGAACGCTGCCTTTAATTTTAGTTTGGTTATACAATTTATACCTCCAGCAGCACTCATTCTAAAAATTAAGCAGTGAAGGATTCATTAGGACACACTTAATTTTGGAGCAAGATTTTTATGATGTATCGAGAACACCCTCCGCTCTCGTTATTGTCTACCAATTCTTTTATGTTGAACCCGACGTTGGGGTGTAATACAACCTTATAGCCAACAATGACCATGACCTGCGGTACTCGTTGGCTATGTGTGTGTGTTGTGTCATTGGCAAGCCTGGACTGATCATAATCTACTCTGTTTATTCTTCGATTAGAGCCGCTCATTATCTAATCCCTTCCAGTTTACTTCATAATGTGCCTCTAAATAGATTACTAACTTCAAGTAGTTGACTGCTGCTGATTCTTTTTGCTAGATTTCCCATTACTGTCTCCGCGTAATCAAAGCAAAATATCTCCAAATTCTAATTTTCCTTCCATCAACTCACTAGTGCTCCTGTGCTGCCTAGCTAGTCAGGTTTACGTGTTATCAAAACAGTTTTAAAACTAAAGAACATTCAAACTTTGTTTTCGATTAGTCCTTTTACTACAGAAAAACGCCATGAACGATCACCAAGGCAAATGACTTGGCGTCTTGCTTTCGGATAGAGTGCAATGAAGGAATTCGGTAGAAAAACCCTATCGTGTGTTTCCACGATCTGTTTTCTTTTAGAAAGAGAAACGCAACTGAAACCACTCCCGACTTTTCAAAATTTTGGCCCGAAGCTTTCACGTCCCCCCCCCCTGAAAAAAATCTAATATTCGAAAATTTTTACGTCCCCATGTTGTCAGCTGGACAACGCCCGCCTGACCCTGAATCTCACGTTGATCGGCTTACGTGAACACTGGCACATGCTCGCCGAAAGTTCTAGCTCTGCCTCCAGCTCGACTGGAGAGATCCATGTCGAGTAGTGGGCGCGATGGTAGAGTCGCCTGTGGCCGTATTCATGAAACTACGGGTGAAGAGAGTCTATCATGGTGTTTAGAAACGCCGATCTCAAATGTAAAGTAGTGGCAAAAACCGCCCCACATTCCTCCACGAAATCTACTGCATATCCTTCCTATAATAACCCTAGCGGAGGTTAAACCCATCTGCGTCTAAATTGAACCCTGTAAGAGAAGCTGTCCGAGTAACTCTCGTGCCCGCTACCCCCCATGGCTCTCATCAGTAGGCAGAGCCATAACTTTCGGCGAGCCAGTGCCAGTGCTCACGTAAGCCGGTCAGCGTTAGAGTGGTACAGCTTACAGAGCTTGGACTCTCTAGCGTGGCTAGCTAGCTGTCCTAAACTCAATTCTCTGGAGAACGTATGGGGCTCTACGGTGACCAAGATGACGCTAATAAGAGCGCGATTTTTATGATACATAGTGTTGAATGCGGCAATCGAGAAAGAGTGGTGTAGACACTGAGCAACCTCATCATCACGATTATTCCTCGGTGACAGTCAGAATTTGCTGAGTATCGTGGAGAACCAGAACACTCTTGAATTTCTATGACGAAGTCTTTGTTCTAGACAAAGATTGTTTTCGTTAGTATTCGCATGGTTTGAAACGGTCCGAATTACATAAACTGTTATAAAATTCATTGGAGTCTCGCTGAGGAAACCGAAACTTTTACTCCGCCCCTTTTCAGGAATAGATTCTGGAAAAAATAGTGGCGACATGACTAGCAAATTCATTTTCTTAGAAATGTCAATTTTTAGAGTGATCGTATGGTTATGAAACTCGCTGTACTTCAGCTTCGTGTGTATAGCTTCTCATACTCGCGAGTCCCAGTTGTGCTGGAAGTGTCGAAAAGCGAATAAATTGCAGTTGTCTTCTTTAGAAAGTTCTGTTGTGAAGAATCCGAAGAACAGTATAAAGATTGTGCCATTTTCAAGCGAGTTATTATGAGACTGCGGCATTCTGACAGAAGAAGTGCATGTCCAATGTGGTGCACGTTGTTGTAACACTCAAGCAATGACAATCCAAACACATTTCATGGTAAAGATCGTTTCTCATCTTGAACACTTTTGTGTGCCACCGCCAATCAGTACTGCAAAGCCCCCCTGAATTTGTCTATGCATTGCTGTTTGTCTATGTTACGCTACATGGAAAGATTTTCGCTAGTGTATTATGATACTTCCTCGGAATGACAGTTTTTTCAATTCGCAGTATAGCTAAGAATTTCTTATCAGTCCATCTCTGATATGCTATCCATTCCTCCATGCCCTTTCGATCATCTCACGACTGCAGTAGCCGGCTGCACTGATAACGACCTCTCGTTGTTCCTATCTTCTACAAATCTTATATTAAAAAGCGAATTCTTAAAATGGTCTCTGTAACCCTTCCGTGCGTTTATGCGTTTCGTAATTTTTTTCTTTGTGATTTCTTGCCCAGCTTCTCCGACGTATGTTCTTGCTACATGTCGCATTTAGATACACTCTCGCATGTAAACTGCAAGCGGGTAAATGCATGAGTCCTTGTCACTCAAGTTTAGAGTTCTCATAGCAATTCTTTTACCAATGGAGTACAGTTAGCTTTACCAACATGAAAGGTGGCAGCTGAAAAAACACCTACCTACTAGGGTGCTGACCAGAATATTCGTTTATTTCGGTAATATTCGATTATTCGAATTTAAAAGTGGATTACTCAATCTTCTGCGTTTCTTAAATGGCGCCATATTTAAAAAAGTAACCACAAGGGGCATAGAATAGCTCATTGAACAGACAACACTATCGCAATGCACATGAAGCCTGGCTCAATAAATTTGAATCGCGCTGATACTACTTCATCGCGTTAACGGTTTGAGTGACGCAGCGTCTGGGCCTGTAAGGCGGCGTTCAGAGTTCATTCGCGGCGCGACGCGTTGTTATAGTCAGCCTACGTATCGATCAGATGACGTCGCGTCGCGTTGTTGCTGGGTGCTCACAGTGAAGAGACGCGAAACATTCGAAGTGACGCGCATTTTGCCTTCGCGCGGCCACCATCGCGTCGCCTTGCAATGCAACGCGACGCGATTTACGTCGCGCAATGGAAAACTCGTTTCTGCTCTTCTTCAGCGTTTTTTCGTTAACGAAACCGAATCTAGGATAGAATCTAGGATAAAACCAAATCTAACATTGAAAGGAATAAGATAACGATATCTAGGATCACGTACACTTGGAAGAATACGGAAGAACTTCTGGTATTGCTACAAAAAAATTGTCGTTTCTTGTTCACGACAAATCGCGTACGTGCACAATTGCGCTTAGTCACCCAGCGTTCGCGCAGGTTCACGCCTGAATACTTGCGCGACGCGATTTTCGCATCGCAATGACATGTGCCATCGCTTCGTCACGAGAAAACTCTGAACACCGCCTAAGGCGCTATTCATACTACTCGACGCCAGCGCGGCACGCGCGTGCCGCGCTGGCGTGGCGTTTGTGTATGAAAACTTTCTACGCGCGTGACGCGCGTGCCGCGCTTGCGGAGACTATGAATACTTCAGCGGCGACGCCATGGCGGAGCGGTGAAGCTGGAATGAATGAGACGATCGATAAATAATATCAGTGGATGAAAACGCCAAGGCGTTCCGGGTGGCAGTATGAATACTGCAGCGGCGACGTCATGGCGGAGCGTGTGGAGCGTGACGCACGTGCCGCGCGGACGGGGCGTCAAGCCATATATACACAAACGCTACGCCAGCGCGGCACGCGCGTGCCGCGCTGGCGTTGAGTAGTATGATCAGCGCCTAAGGCCGGGATTATACTCCTAGCGACGAGCGAAGCGACACAATGTTTACCATCAATATCGACCGAAAATCGATATGCCTTATAGGCGCTGTCTCTGTCGCTGGTCGCGGCAAGCATGGTTTCCGTATACGATTTAGCTGACGCACGGGCCAGGCGGCTGGCCGTGCGGTGTTGGCGGCATCACTGACCAACAGAGTTTCGATTCGCGCGTGGCAATCTACGGTCGCAGCCCCGTCCAATAATCAGACTTAACTTATTACGTGAACTCTACGATCCCGGCCTAATCCAGAATGCTTGTATTGAGTGGCAGTGTCTTTGAGACAGCCTATTTTGTGGTTTGATGCCAAATATCACTCATTTTGACTTCTGTCTCTGAATTGTTGTACGCTGGGGTTTTTTTTCTGGCAAGGCGAGTTCAGTAGACATCATACCTTCTACGACGAATTTAATCCAGACCGAATAACTACATATACGGGGTGCATCTTGACTGTTGTATCGCGCTGTAGAAGCAGTTGTGATTTGTTGAGAAAAGGCAGTCACTCGATACACAAAAAAAAAGATAATGTTTTATACCGTATCGAGCCCTCGTTTGTCACTTTCTTCACACGCAAATCATCGGCGACTTGCCAGTTCTTAAGAAGGGCATGTGAACGCGGAGTTCTTGAAACCTATCACCGGCGTCGAGCGTTCTGTGGACTATGCTCACATCTGTTCGCGCACACTTTCCCTTTTTTCTTTCTTCAAACTCTTGCATACTTTCTCCAACTTTGAAATTCATGCAGGGATTTTCGACGATATCTCAATCAGTTTCCCGTCTCTGATTGCAGATCAATCACCTAAAGGTTTTTTGTTGCCGAAGAGTAGGGTTCTCTGCGTCAATTGATCGCCTCTGAACTCGCTATACATCCAACTTCAGTCATTCCCTCCTTATAGAAATATCAAATTTGCTCGACTACATTTTCGAGTTGCAGCATTGTATATGAATGATCGTTCACTGCAGTCTGTTTGAGGCGGTGTTCCTCTGGCCGTCATGCCGATTTCCGCGCATACATTGGATAACTGCATCTCTCCTAGCGTTGCCATGTAGACCGAATACATATGTATGGGCAAAAATCGAATCTGATTGTGCACTTGGTCATATTCACTGAGAATGTCCCCATCAAATGGTTACCGCCTTCTGTTTCAGCACGTGTAATGTACTTCGATGGGGGAATGTCGCTATGTCGATGTCCTTCACTGATGTTGTCGCACAAAATTCTCATCTACATGCAAGATCTTTCGAACACTGTTCCCTTCCTGATGAACTTGTTTGTCGGTTGATTAAAAGTTACATGTATACGTAGGTATTGCTCCTGAATCGCACAAACTCATTTTCAATGTCAGCTCATAAAGGCCGCATGTTGAACTTCATGCTTGGGTAAAACACCATGAGCACTTGGCCTTTATTGTTGAGAAGTGTCTAGCAATTATGAATTTGGTTTTCTTCGTGCTAGGTAGAGTTAGTAGCAGTTGCATGAATTCACACTAGGAACTCTTGAAGAAAAGCTCTCTAACAGTTCTGGGGGGGGGGGCTCGCATAATTCATACCTTTGTCATTATAGTCCTGATTTTCGCCTCTTCTCCTTTCGAACTTAATATCCTCTTGGCGAAAAGCAAAAAACTGATAGAAACCACAGATGCTGCTGAAGCTTGACCTTTCATTTGTTATCATACATGACTAAAAGAATGTTCTGAATCAGAGATCACGCAATGGGGCTGATTCATCATGAGTCTCCCGAGGCATCTTTCATGTATTGGCGCTCCCGAAATTTTCTACAGGACCATCATATTGCTCTTATGCTCGGATGCGTTTTATACGTTAATAAAAATAGGGAGTAGTCTGAGGTCCGTAATTGGCTGCACCGAGCTTGCAACAATGTAACCGTAGAGGATTGCACGTTTTTGAGCCTTTACAAAAACTTCGCGAAACCAGTTGATCCCAGGATCACGCTCTCAAATGTTCTTATTGAAATGGCACTGATTTGCAGTCTCTGGAGGGTCAAGGCGCCTGATTCACATTTGGCGGGGATCGAACTCGATAATGTGTAGTGAGAGAAACGCCTCCCGTCCCTACGCTACGCTTTTCGCCATTCTGCCAATGAATTAAGAATAATTAGAATGACCCAGAAACAGCACTGATACTATACAGTTTGAATCCTGAAATATTGCTGTTATATCGAAGTCGACAAATTTGCTCTATGTATTTCTAAATCAGAACAAGTTTGCTTGATTAATATAGTTTGATTATGTAATGATCAAAGTTTAACAATGGTCTATGGCTGTAATACATATTATTTTGTTTCGAGCCAAATTTTCTCTCGCACGCTTGTGTGAAGCGAGGGTAGAGACGGCGAGAAAATGTGGGAGAAGCGAAAGCGAGCGAACGCGCGCAGACGCACGACATGAACGGAAATAAATCTCACTCGGAAACAGAGGATGTGGTCAGTGTCATTCAATTAAGATGCCGCGACGCTTTCTGATGGAAAAGTGGCAGGAGGAAAAACCGAAGGGTGACAGCTATCAATCGAAAGATTTTGCACGTGATACGTATAGCCTAGCTCCCTCATTTTGAGCCGGTCGAAGTAAAGCTTATTGGGCTTATCATGTCAACATCTCCTTATCGCTGTTATATTTTGCCACAACCGACCGATCCGCTGTTCACTCCGCCCGGACTCATCCGAGCAAGCTAGGCTTTATGTAGCTAGACTCTGTTTCAGTTCAAGTGAGCTCCTGTTTTCCATTATCACAGCGCGTAGCGGTGGCTTTTTCGTCGAAACCTCCTTATCACTAGTTATACCTCCCCGAGGCTCACTGCTCCGCTGCGGATGATAATCAAAATCGACAGGTCACTACGGATGTACCAGAGCTTAAAGGCAGTGTTCACGATGATTTTAGTCCGCGAGTTTTTGACATAAAACAATGCGATGGCCTCCAAGTGTTACGAAAAATACGAAGAAACGGCGGCAAACGCATCAAAACGTCGTAATCCAGTGACATTATTCTATAACATGGACTAGTTGTCCAGTTGGATGAACATGTTCATGGTGGTTGTGTAGAAAATTGGGTCAATCGAAAATAGAAGAATATTTTATGCAAAGCAGGATTAGTTAGGGCCCTAAGGAAGGAACGGGGCAACAGAGAGTATAGAATTGCAAAGGACGGGTCCACAAAAGATTTCATTGTCACAACAAACTTTCCTGTGATACTTAAGAGGCGGGGTGATACATGAGGATTTTAAGCACTTCTGGTGCGTTTTTTCTCAATTTCTACGTCATTTTAGTTCTACCCTGGGGGCCGCTTAATCAATACCGCGAATAATCTCAAAATTGAAGATTATCGTGAACACTGCCTTTACGTGGTGCTTCCTGATCGAAGCCAACGGACCATACTGTCGTTCTCGGAGCCAAATTCCGGTCCGCAATTTTGAACTACTGTTGTTGAATCACGCGACACGATGATAATCATGTTAGGACAAAACTGAATCATGCCAGGACCAAGTAGTCTCCTCACTTTTTCGGGGTGTACTGCAGTTCTCCCGGCGAGTCCGCCGTGCGCTGTGAAAGGACGCGAAAAGCAATGTTCTCCGATAACGATAAAGCGTTACAATCAGAGCGCTTGAGCGTTCACCTGAAGATTTTGACAATTACCAGACTAATATCGGGAGATCTGCTGATCTCCCGAAAAATTAGGACCGTTTCGAATGTTCTTCTACTTGTTTTTTTCATAAATTTCTTCTAGCATTTTCGTAATCAGTTCCACCTTTATCGATACGAGGAATAAGTACTTTCTACATAAAGACCTTTTCCGCCGTACTAATTATCCCGGACGTTGGTACTTTATCTGGTCAGTTTTGAAACTTTCCTAGAAAATCCCAACGAAGTCTCAAACGGAAGAAGTTTTCGCATTAATAAAAAAATAAAAAGACGATCACGTGCTCCAATTGTAATAACCACGGTTAGGGAAGCTCGTCCGAATTTGGCCGCGGCACGACGAGCTTGGCCGTCATCGGGAAAACTGCAGGTCTCCCAGCACTTACAATGGGGAGGGATCGTACTGAATCAGGGATGTGCGTTATTACGACTAACGACTAATGAATTTAACGACTAACGGGCTTTTTGGGTTTTACGATTAACGACTAACGAATAACGAAATTAAAATTATTTTCGTAAGCAATCCCAAAATTCGTTAGAAAGCCAATAGTCACTCAAATCGCGCTTCAACCCAAGGCTTACACCAGGATTGATACATATTGCCCTGTTGGTTGTTCCAGGTGAATGGTACAAAAGAGCCATAGCTTCCAGTACTTATTATTTCCACCGACACTGCACATCAAAACCCCAACCGAACGTTGTGCAAGATTAGACGCAGCATTTATGCGACCTCGTGTCGGTCGCGCGACTTTATGGTTGACTCACTACGGCCAGCTTTGCGCTGTAAAAAAGTAGAGTTCAAGATTTTCACGGTTTCCCATATTGTTTCTTTTCTTACCGAAAAATGACAAAATTCGATAAGCACACACCCGAGTATTAGGCTTTCGTGCATGTTTTCAATTATGTTTACATAGGTTTGCAGTTTGAAGTTGGTTCTCTAACAAGGAATTATTTGTGTCTTTAACGGCCATGAATGTTTCGGAAAACAAACATCTCCTCAGGCCTTCCTTTTTGTCTATTCATAAGGGCTTTTTTCTGCCTAAACTGTGCTTGTTTTCAAAGCCTAGATTTTTAACGACTAACGATTAACGACTAACGAGGGTTTTGGTCGGTTAAACGACTAACGACTAACGAGTTACAAAATTTCTATTACGCACATCCCTGGTACTGATGCTTTGCGTTCGTTATTGTGCACTGGCGTAAACTCGGTGCACGTATGGTATAATATTAGCGCACCGACTTTGCGTCAACTCTTCATAAGGAACGCAAGGTCTCAGTGCACTCCTGAGAAACTTCAATTACAACTCGGATTCGTTTTCACAACAATACCTACATACGTTTTAAAGTTGGTGCCATCAGTCACGTGTTGAATCGATGGCACTGCGTGAATCGAATGGCATCCGGGTCGTGGCGTTATTTTATAGTTCCTTCCAAATCTTTTTTCGAGCAGTCTGAATTTGTCTACATCTGATCTTACTTAGCCACAATTTTTTTCTAAAAATATAGAATTGAGATACTAGCCCTGAAGATTTAGATCCGCAACTCAAACCGAGATCAACGTTTACTATTTGGACGAATAAGGATGCGAACCGCATAATACTGATAAGCAGATGTCAAACCGTTGTCTGATGCACCACAAGAAATGCGATATGCGTGTGCTGCCGCGAATATGACCACTGTTCCGCCCCTGGGAGGTCTAATTAACTGATAACAGTTGTTCTCATATACTAATACCACGAAAGTGCGCCCATTCACAGATTGTCCGAGTCCAGCAACACTTCTGCATTCGCGTTGTTTTGTTACCATTGGTGACGTTGTGTCAACGGAATAACGGATTTTTGCTGGTACTGCTTAGTGCACTTTCTGATCGATAATTCCTGTTCCGAATCTCATTGCCCAGGTGTTCGATTGAAGATCCAAGGCAGGTACTCTGATAGAACCTGTCACAAACCAGCCGCGAACATAGCGGTAACCTGCCGCAAATCTCCAGCCTGCCGCAACCATGGGTCCGCGATCTTCAGTTGCGAAGCTCGCAGAGACAGGAGTTCTTTTCTGGCTGATTTTTTCATAAAAACAGCCTATCATAATGCCTAGTTTATTTTTTTTTGGGGGGGGGGATTCATTACAAATTCCAACACGTTTGGGCTCTGACTGATCACCGAGGGGGTCGCAAGTATTTTGCGGTCCTTGCTGAAGGGCTCATGGACCCTGGGAAGGACCCTTCTGTGAATGCCCTGAATGTGTTGAATGCTCCAGGAAACTCGCGTTTTATGAAATGCGAGAATCTGGCATTCCAAATGCGGTGGCCTCTCCCTCAGGAACCGACGTTTGCCGAACTCTACTGCATGATCCATGACTCCAGCCCAACGACTGAATTCCTTATGTTTGTTTAGAGAAGGGAAAAGAGAAGGTGATCAGGGAAACGTGGAAAAAATTACAACAACTATGTGATTTTTCTGAAAAAATTCTCAGAGAATACTTAGCACCGTGAACCTGTGAACCTCTCGCTGACGTAGGTTCGAGGAACGAAGAACACGCTTCGCGGTAGGCTTGTGGAGCCGCAGACCCTAGGCTCTCCGGTCGATAAGCATCTGGATCACGCGAATCGCGCAGAAAAAAATCACCCTCTTTGAACGGACTGAGCACGCCTGTGCCGACCTTGGCCGTCCCTGTCAATACGCATGTAATACATTGCTCATTGACAACGAAAAGTCCCTCCAATGTGACAGAACCGAGCCCGCCTAGTTCGCCCTGGTCCGGCCGTGGCCGTCCCGGTCAATATAAGTGCAATGCCTTGCCTACATATGTGGAACATCCCCCCGTTGTGGTCGGACTGAGCCGGCCGCAATGCGCCCGCATAATCGATTAGCATGCAGCCGATACACTAGGGCGGCGCAGAACGGCGTAAGTTCACAAGGGAGAGTTAGGCTCATCATCACTAGAGACGGGACAGAACGGTTCAGTCTGCGATGGTGCCACCCTGAAAGAGGCTAAAGGCAGTGCTCACAATGGAAGAATTGCTCGTTTAGTCTCGTTTAAAAACGCAAGCTTTCGGTCTTGTGTAAGAAGAGAAAAAAAAGACGACGAAAACCGTTCACGAAGCGGGTGAAAATCTCATGAACAAGCCAACCCATTGAGTCACCCGCCACGTCACATAACAGTTGTCATGCGTTCGTTTCACTACAGGAACAGGCACGGAATTTTTCATTTTTCTTGATCGCGGAAGGTTCTAACATCCGTGCAAGTGGCCCATCTTATACCAAGAGAGCGTTTGGCACGATAAACTGAGAACACAGTCATTTATCTAAGAATCTCCAAGCAGAGAAAACCATTTCCGACGCCAGGTTTGACGCTTTGTCTGCAGTCTCCCGAAACACACCAGATGGCATAAATGAAAACTCTAAGATTGCTTTAAACAGTTCCTCTCTGGTATTTGAGTGATCAGTGGGGACCTTCCCTTAGGCCCCGGTCAGAGTTGGTGCTATTTGCATCTGTAACCCACCCACTCCCCCCAGCACCCCCGCAACCCCCCCAACACCCACTCGGTCGATACGTATGTTTAAAATGATGGAGTGAGGTTGAGAAAATCACTCGGTATATCCAACTAGATATGACGATGATTACGTGGCCGACAGGATTGCAGCTGTTCAGAGAAATAGTGAAGGAGAGTATGGTGAAGTAACGGAGGTAGCAGTAAGGTTAGCTTTCTAGTTATACGCAATGTTTTATCATCGACCCGCCCACCCGATGATTTTCTCATCCGCCGTCATACACGTATTGCATGGATATCGACCGCGTCGGATACACCGAGTGATTTTCTCAACCTCACTCCATCATTTTAAACATACGTATCGACCGGGTGGGTGTTGGGGGGTGCGGGGGGTGTTGGAGGGATACACCGAGTGATTTTCTCAACCCCACTCCATCATTCCAATCATACGTATCGACCGGGTGGGTGTTGGGGGGTGTTGGGGGGGGATACACCGAGTGATTTTCGCATCCCATTTCCAATGCATTCTGTGTGTATCGACCGGGCTGGAGACGTCGGCTCATCCAACTATGACCGGGGCCTTAGAAACCTCTACTTAGTGGAGTTACCCACTCAAAAACATCGAAATCTAGAATACGGTTTTTTATCGTGTGAACATTGGCTTTAGGAGAGGCGTGCCCTCCGCCAGCCATCTAGCACGAGAAAGAGCAGCGTGATAACGGGTAGAACAATCCACTGCTAGATTAGATTTACTTACTTGCGTACGCTTCAAATTCCGTTGCGCCAAAATTACAAAGTAGGCGCAGGGGAGGAAATTGAATGTTTCGAGGGAATTTCGAAGAAGTTCTTCTTTCAAGAACCAATCGTTTCTCCGACATTGAGAGGCCGATACACGTGGTCAACGAGAGCCATGAAGCGGTGAGACAGGTTATAATCCCGTAAACCTATCAACGACCGTTACGTGGACCACGGGGCCCAGCTCGAAATGTGGGGAAACGCTCTGCTTAACATGTCAGCCTAGACTGCTCTCAATTGCCTATGAAGTCACTCTATCATGTGGTTTCTCCTGTTGATTGTGTAATGATCGTCAATCTCCAGATGTACGCCGCGACGCTGTCATGATAGCATTGCCATAGAAGTCAAACGGTTTTTTCAGAGAAAACAGTGGTAGAAATGGAGAAACAACCACTCCGCTTCCAAGATAGCGAGATACTAGCTGCATCGCGGCTTCCTAGAGATAGGATACAAACCATACGAGCGTTGAATGACTTCTCAACCTCTCGTGTGTTGAAGGGAAATATGAATCCGGCTAAAAATCTGGGGGCGCTCAAATTAGTCTGAGAGTTTACTAAGACGATAGCTAAAATTTCAGGGGTTCTCCCTACTGATCGAAATCTACCCTCTGGTTCTTTCACATTTTCGAACGCGCCCATGCGATTTCTACAATTTTCACATTCTCGGCTTTTTGTACCCTTCGCTTGATTTCTCTCAAATGTGATATGATAACTAACAGCCCAAAAATGTTCAAAGTGATTCATGATTTTCCGTGGACATGTGCAGCACATTTCAGTCCATTTTTCCGGTTCGCATTGGCATGCTTGTGACTCAGAGAATGTCAGAGATTCTGTCCGGGGGATTCCAATTCAATCAATTCGTACAAACATTTTAGTGATCTCGGTGCAAAGTTGTATTTATATTTCTGATACCCTGTTTCGACACCCATTTTTTTCTAGCATTTTCCGAAGTGGTTCATTCAATTGTGAAGTCTCCTCATGTATAGCCTACCCCTTCATTTCGAGCCTGTCGATGTAAGCGTAATCGAGTTCCTCATGTCGGATTCTTCTTCTTAGTGTTCTATTTGGCCATGACCGACCGCTCCACTGCTTGCTCCGCCCGGACTCATCTAAACGAGAAAGAGGGCAAAGATTTTTTGCGAAAATTCCGTCATCGCACATCGCTCGCTCCAGAGTGGTCCGAATAGGATGTTGAGATCATTTTTGGAACCCACTCAATACGATAAATCAAACGGTTGAAGAAATATGAACTATAAATTTTCAGCCCTTATTCCAAAAACGTATTTTCACCATATTTTTCAAAAATTCGGATAATCTTGCGTAAAACATACACACTACTTAAATGAAAAACAGGAAGCGATACATTATTTTCTGATTAATATTATGCATTTTACTTGGTCTGAATACACGCTTTCACGGCCCACTATGGCTGGACATCCATAACGCCGAATCGCCTAAAAATTACAACTTTCGTAGAAATGCTTGAAAGGAACTCTGAAGTGTTCGGTAGACTCCTCTCTTCATAAAGCCCATCCGATTACAGCAGTGAATTCTGCAAATGGTACAGTATTTGCGTACGGTATGCATATGCGTACTGTACACTAAAAGTTTTATCATCAAAAACTGTTTATTCAACTTTGAACCCTGGCATTCATTGCTAATGCGATGGCATCGCCTCCAAGAATCCACTTGAATCCGTTTTAGGTTCTAAAGAAAGTGAGTCTGGAGCCAGTTATCGTAAAAGAGCGCTCAAAACGCAAGGAAGCTCCTTCGCATGCGTTCTGACTAAACTTACGGGCGGTACTGTAGCTAAGCAAAACATGAACAAATAAATTAGAATTCTGGTGCGAGCGATGGCACATGTCACTGCGGCGCAAAAATCGTGTGGCGGAGGAATTCAGGTGGGAGCGATTTGCGAACGCTGCACAACTACGCGCACATGCGTACGTACGAAATCCCGCGTGGACAAGTCAGCAAAATTTTGAGTGAGGCTAGCAACAGCTCTTCGTGTCTGTTTAAGTAGAAAGGGTCCTATTTTGTTTGTTACATAATTTCATTGTCAGATTTGGTTAAGTTAAAGGCAGAGTTCACGATAATCATCCTCGTTGACTTTCCACAGTGAAATGATAGGCGAGAGGGATCCTAGGCCCCCACTGTCGAAAAAATGGTAGAAAACGAGCCAGGAGCGGTAAAATAACGGCTGCAAACAAGCGTTTCGGTGCCCCAGACACGCCCCGTGCCCCAGATTCGCCCCTCGACATGAACAAATGAAGACTCAGATTACAGGAATGATCAAGTCAAGGAAGTGCTGATAAGTGAGCTGATCCCTTCATTGCACTGATAGGTATCATCCTTCATAGCGGTCAATTCCTCCACACTTAAAAATCAACGTAAACAAGATAGGGCCTACTTTGGCTCAAAAACGCGTCTTTCGTGTCCTTTTTAAGCATGCCTTGCTATATAGGGCACCAGACCTTCCGTAAACCGTGGAGATATCGGAATTGAAGTTTATCGTGAACACTGCCTTTAATAAAAAATCCCGTTAATTTATACCGCAGTCGTCGTCGCGCCGCGATTGAACTCTGAACGCAGCTTTTCAGCCCGGAGCTTCCCTCAGCGTGGTGGGAGGCAGCATACACGCTCGCAAAAGTTGTTGAGATAACTACATTAGTGGGGTTGTATGGGCCCTAGAAGAGCCCTCACGAAGTTGGGAGAGTTGAAAATGAGTTAAAATGACCGTACTTGAGCTGTATTGAGTCACAAAATCATCCTTTCTCCGCCCACAGATACGGGCTCCGCCCCTCAATCCCAATGTTCAATGCTCGATTACGGTCATTTTGGCTCATTTTTTACGCTTCTAACGTCGTAAGCGTTCCAGAAAGGGTCGTACGAATACATTAGCGTCGTTATCCCAACAAATTTGCCGCTAGCTCCGCTATTTCAGCCAATGCGGTAAAACTCGTCCACTTGTGGGCCAATATAGAACGAACCGTAATATCTTCATTTCAGTTGATTTTTTCCCGGCTTTTTCGTTATCTCTGAATATCAACAGCTTCATACCTTCGATTCATTCCATAAAATTGATATCATTTTTGAGCGTGTATGCTGCCTTTGAGTAATAGAATTTCGAAATCAGTTCATAGCAATTCTTCCTAGACCCCAAGCACTGCAAAGAACGTCAATATGATTGATGATAATAGGTAAAGAAGCTGTTGTGCAAAAAGAATGATTTCTGAAAGTTGGGCTCCGCAGAAAAGGTCCAGGATTTGGCACTGCTCTAAAATCTAGTGAAAATCTGTAAAAAAGGGGTCTCCCAAGCAAAAGTGGTTTGGTTCGCGTTACAAACGCTTCAACAAAAAGGGAACAATAGGAAAGTGGAATGAGGAGATTGTACAAAAAAAAGAACAATATCCTCTAAAAACTCATTTCTTTGTCGAAACTTCTAAACAGTGAAAACAAACCGTTGTGGTTCTCAATGAGGAAGCGCTTTTTGCTCCATAAATGATTTTGATATGTGAGTGCCGATAAAATATGTGTATATGCATGTGTACCTAATAGCTATCATGAAATGAGGAGATAATGTCGAATTGTTTTAGGGAACCATTCAATTCTTCCTCGTAAAATACCACAACGGTTTGTTTCCGCTGTTTAGAAGTTTCGACAAAAAAATGAGTCTTTAGAGGATATTGTTCATTTTTTGTACAATCTCCTCATTCCACTTTCCTATTGTTCCCTTTTTGTTTAAGCGTTTGTAACGCGAACCAAACCACTTTTGCTTGGGAGACCCCTTTTTAACAGAATTGTTCACTTTTTCTTGATATTGCGCAGTAATATCCCATGCAAGAATTTCGAACGAAGACCTCTTCATCTCCCCACTTGAACAGTCCTCTTTCTGTGGTCACAAAAATCAATGACCCAAACTGTTGTAAAACTATCTCAGAAAAATCACCCGATGTGGCTGACAAGACCGATGTTCACATAATATTAGCTAAGAAATGAATGTTATCCAGGATATCGTTCCACATAATTCATTCATATTGATCGCGTCAGCCACAGCTGGCTACACTGGGTGTTATTTGCACCATCCATGTTTTTCATACGTATCGAACGGGTCGGCCACGGTGATTTTCTCAAACAACTCTGACAGGGGCCTTAGGCCCCGGTTATAGTTGGTCGCTAAGACGTAACCAGCCCGGCCGATAATCATAAAAGCCTGCTGGCCTACAGTCGGATGCATAATCTGCCCGCAGTTCTTCACTTTTAAATGAAACTAACTCAAAACCTGCACAGTCAGAAACTACCTTCCATTCCATCTGAGCACTTTCGCATCAGTGGAACAAAGCAGTTTTACATACTCATTATTTCGTTTCCGCCGCCCCATCCCTCCGCAGAACAGCTGCTTCGATTCCATGAATTTCACATGGAAAAGCTGAGCTGCGAATGGAGATCGCTCTAACAACTTGTTTTTGAATTTGGATTCTTATGAGCAAGGTGTTCTCATACTCCTGCGCAAATTTCGATGCATCCAGCACACTATCTCAGACAACTAGCGCAAAGCAAAGAACGTCAATATGATTGATGATAATAGGTAAAGAAGCTATTGTGCGAAAAGAAGAATGATTTCTGAAAGTTGGGCTCCGCAGAAAAGGTCAAGGATTTGGCATTGCTCTAAAATCTAGTGAAATAGTTGAATCGATTTGGCTGTTGTTGGTATATGAAGATAACATAATCATTAAATGTAGTGAAATTGTTGCAAACGGATTTGGCAGGAGCTCTATGAATTATCACAGTCAAATCACGCGTCAGAAGGTCCTCTGGCGTGCGAATGAAGACAAAAAGAAAAAATAATAATCCTCAGTCAACAATGCTGAACGAAACGTGGCCTTATGGGCTAGAAATAATGTTTCCGAATGCTATTCTGCCTTTTCAGGGTAGTTCCCACTTAGGTACCAGACCTTCCCTCACCGATTAAATAAAAATCACGAAAACGAAATCTAACGCAATTTATTAGCTACTGACGCCATGTCTTCGTGTCCTCAACGCTCTCATGGTTCGCATTGTATGGAAACGTGTTTGTTGCTAGACTTATGCTTGTTCTCATTCGATTCAATATGCGCTCCAAGACAAACCCCTTCTGACGCGTGATGTGACTGTGATAATTCATAGAGGTCCTGCCAAATCCGTTTGCAACAATTTCACTACATTTAATGATTATGTTATCTTCATATACCAACAATAGCCAAATCGATTGAACTATTTCACTACATTTTAGAGCAATGTCAAATCCTTGACCTTTTCTGCGGAGCCCAACTTTCAGAAATTTCACAACTTTTTCCAAGGGTTTCCCTTCTACAACATCGTCAATCTCTAAAAGTCAAGTTGTTGTTTTTTTTTCGAAAACATAGTGATAGAAATGAAGAAACAACCGCTCCGCTGCTAAGACTGCAAGATAATTGTTGCAACGCGGCTTCCTACAAATAGATGCAAGGCATATACTTTTTGAATTTAAAGGCACAGGACACCCAAAAAAATAATTTTCACATTTTATTCTTATCTTGGAGAGAGTCATTCGCTGATCACAGTGGTATCTCCAGAATCCTCCAACACCCTCTTTGAACAGAGTTATGGCTCTTCAAAGATGCCTAGGTTTGGAGGGTGAAAATTTCGTGGACGAGTTGTCTCAGGCCTGTATTTCTCTTCGTTCGCAATCGTTGCGCGAGAGCGAGTCAGGATAAGGAGATAGCCCAGCAATGAACTGAAGAACGACGATTTATTGAAATTTATCCATCTATCGATCCGCTATCGAGTCCGAAAATCTGTCAGGGGGTCGGGCCTGTGGTGGTCGCTTATATCTCGCTTATTTGGAGAAATTGAGATCTCGTATTTGGCACAGGTTATACAGGAGGGATCTTCTACACAAATACATGAAAATCTCATAATTCATATCTGAGGGTGTAGTGTGCCTTTAAAGGCAGTGTTCACGATAAAAAATGTGTTTCAGTTTCCACTATGAATGGGTAGTGGAGGGGCACACTGTAATGAAGAGCGTATGAAAACGAGCCAGGAAAAGCTGCACAAGAGCCCGAAGTTGCCACTTCGAGCGCATTGCAAACCTCAAAAGCGCAACACACGCCCACCGACGTGAACAAATGAATGCTTGAGATCGAGAGATGAGCGATGGTTTTCGATCAAAAGTCCCATTCTTCCCTTCATTCTCAACTTCTCTCTTTATTCAAGTCAGCTCGCTTACATCGGCTGCAAAAGACGGAAGTTACAAGCCTCGGACAACTCGTTCACCATGTTTCCTTAGCTCAATCTTTGAGGGACCATAACTCCGTTCCCAGAAGGTCTTTTACGATTTCAGAGTTATCATTGGAATCAGCGTGGGGCCGTTTTCAAGAAAGGCGGGAAAACAGAAAAACGATTTTTATCGTGAACACTGCCTTTAAAAGTCGAAAAATGAAGAAATGAGTTTCAAAATGACCCAATTGTACAGGTTCTAGGCACTATTCTAGACGGGGGGGGGCACGCACCATTCAAGACAGAAAAGAAATGAACGGCCAATTGGTGAGGCTACCAGTCGAAGTATTTCCGTAGAGCTCTAATAAAAACAATGATTGATAGCGCAGTATCAGGCCTCTTTTATCATAGTTTTTCATCATTTCTATGAGTAAATCTTGGGTGGCCCCACCCCGTCTAGGATAGACCCAGGGTCAGCCGCTCTAGCCAAACTTCACCGGTTCTTGCTGATGTGGCTCGTCTGCGCAGGCCCATATGTCTGTTTCGGAACAAGAACGATAGTTAAAGGCAGTGTTCACGATGAATATCGAACTCGAGTTCGACCCAAAAATGGGATTGTTTGGTCGTGAGGTAACTAAAAGTGGAGAAACAGCGAAGAAAAACGTCCAGAATAAGTCAAAATAACGGTTTCTTAATTCAAGGCGTGGACGAGAATCATGGGCCCTGCTGATTTCGTCAAGCGCGCGCTAATCGCGAAATCTGCGCGAATCGGTAATGCTAACTGCGGCAGAGTTGCTTGGCAATTTGCCATCGAAACGCGTGCGGCGCCACAAGCTCGTCCGATTGGGGGCGGACCGGGATAGGTAGGCGCATCGGGAGAGCTTTCGAAGCCGTTTGTATTTATTTCTGGCCAGTTTACGTTGCTTTCTTCGACCCTATCCTCTACAGCACCTGCCAACATAGAGTTTCACACCGAGATCTCGAGAACGAGATTTGTCGTGAACACTGCCTTTAAGTGCGCCAGAAAAGGGCTACCGTAATCTTATGATTAATGCTATTCGGCTCTCGTAAACAAATTGGATGATACAAAATTGACCAAGGGTAAAGTATAAAAGAAGTGAAGAGCGGTGTGTCTTGATTCACACACCGTCCTTCTCCAGAGGTCAGCAGTTGAGGATCTGCCTGGACTACAAAGCAGGAAAACATCACCACCTGTAGGGAAGATGAAGCGAATTCGGAGTCAGAACTTAGAAAATTTTAGAGCCAACTCGAGTGAGATTACGGTAGCCCTGTTCTGGCGGACTTAACTATCGTTCTTGTAGATTCGGAGGCCTGGCTTGCATACGGTGTCCTGAACATTAAACTGAGGTCGTGCACACTCCTACTGAAATCCAGCTTACATTCCATGAAGTCCTGCTCATCCTTACAGGGGTCTTGCACACGTTTCATGATGTCCTGCACACTCCTACTAAGGTCCTGCACACATTCTACGACGTCCTGCACACCCCTACTGGGGTCCTGCACAGGTCCCATGATGTCCTGCACACTCCTACTGAGGTTCTGCACACATTCTACGACGTCCTGCACACCCCTACTGGGGTCCTGCACAGGTTCCATGATGTCCTGCACACTCCTACTGGGGTCCTGCACAGGTCCCATGATGTCCTGCACACTCCTACTGAGGTCCTGCACACATTCTACGACGTCCTGCACACCCCTACTGGGGTCCTGCACATGTCCCATGATGTCCTGCATACTCCTACTAAGGTCCTGCACACTCCCACTGAGGTTCTGCACACATTCTACGACGTCCTGCACACCCCTACTGGGGTCCTGCACAGGTCCCATGATGTCCTGCACACTCCTGCTAAGGTTTTGCACACGTTCCATAATGTCCTGCACACTCCTACTGAGGTCCTGCACACCCCTACTGGGGTCCTGCACAGGTCCCATGATGTCCTGCACACTCCTACTAAGGTCCTGCACACATTCTACGACGTCCTGCACACCCCTACTGGGGTCCTGCACAGGTCCCATGATGTCCTGCACACTCCTACTGGGGTCCTGCACAGGTCCCATGATGTCCTGCACACTCCTACTGAGGTCCTGCACACATTCTACGACGTCCTGCACACCCCTACTGGGGTCCTGCACAGGTTCCATAATGTCCTGCACACTCCTACTGAGGTCCTGCACACCCCTACTGGGGTCCTGCACAGGTCCCATGATGTCCTGCACACTCCTACTGGGGTCCTGCACAGGTCCCATGATGTCCTGCACACTCCTACTAAGGTCCTGCACACTCCTACTGAGGTCCTGCACACATTCTACGACGTCCTGCACACCCCTACTGGGGTCCTGCACAGGTCCCATGATGTCCTGCATACTCCTACTAAGGTTTTGCACACGTTCCATAATGTATTGCACACTCCTACTGAGGTCCTGCACACCCCTACTGGGGTCCTGCACAGGTCCCATGATGTCCTGCACACTCCTACTAAGGTCCTGCACACTCCTACTGAGGTCCTGCACACATTCTACGACGTCCTGCACACCCCTACTGGGGTCCTGCACAGTTCCCATGATGTCCTGCACACTCCTACTAAGGTCCTGCACACTCCTACTGAGGTCCTGCACACATTCTACGACGTCCTGCACACCCCTACTGGGGTCCTGCACACGTTAGATGATGTCCTGCGCACTCCTACTGAGGTCCTGCACAGGTACCATAATGTCCTGCACACTCCTACTGAGGTCCTGCACACTCCTACTGGGGTCCTGCACAGGTCCCATGATGTCCTGCACACTCCTACTAAGGTCCTGCACACACCTACTGAGGTCCTGCACACATTCCACGACGTCCTGCACAATTTTACTAAGGTCCTACACACATTCCATGACGTCCTGCTCATCCCTACTGGGGTCCTGCACACGCTTCATGATGTCCTGCACACTACTACTAAGGTCTGCACAGGTTCCATGATGTCCTGCACACTCCTACTAAGGTCCTGCACACGTTCCATGATGTCCTGCACACTCTTACTGAGGTCCTGCACACATTCTACGACGTCCTGCACACCCCTACTGGGGTCCTGCACAGGTCCCATGATGTCCTGCACACTCCTACAAAGGTCCTGCACACTCCTACTGAGGTCCTGCACACATTCTACGGCGTCCTGCACCCCCCTACTGAGGGGTTGCTGTAGTTCCACGACGTCCTGCATACTCCTACTGCGGTCTCGCATAGTCAACCGACACTTCAGCACACCGTGCGACGACTTCTTATCTTTGGTGCGCATGGTACAAACACGCGCCACGCTCAAAAACAACCCTTCCGCATAGCGTCCTCTTCCAAGCCGGACGTTTAGAGTACACCACCCTAAAGAGCAAGGTATTTATATGGAGTCTCTAAGCCCCCGGTCATAGTTGGATGAGCCGACATCTCCAGCCCGGTCGATACACACAGAATGCATTGGAAATGGGATGCACAAATCACTCGGTGTATCCCCCCCGCACCCCCCCACACCCCCCAACACCCACCCGGTCGATACGTATGAACAACATGGTGAGGTGAAGCTGAGAAAATCACTCGGTGTATATGTTGGGGGTGCGGGAAAGTGAGTGTTGGGGGTGCGGGGGGGATGCAGATGCAAATAGCACCAACTATGACCGGGGCCTAAGAAAACAATGACTGATAACGAAAAAACCCGTCATTTTTATAAACTAATCTTGAGAGGCCGGTTTCCGAGTTTGAACCGCCGGTTACGGGCCCAGAAGTCATTATGATGAGTTCTGACAATTATTTTCATCATTCCCGTGGCCGATTACCTCTAGTCACAAATTTTCGAGCGATTTGGTCCACGCCTTCCAAAAAAATGGTTTTCGACGGACGGAGGTGGAGGCGGAGGCGGAGGCGGTGGCGGTGGCGGTGGCGGTGGCGGTGGCGGTGGCGGTGGCGGTGGCGGTGGCGGTGGCGGTGGCGGTGGCGGTGGCGGTGACGGTGGCGGTGGCGGTGGCGGAGGCGGAGGCGGAGGCGAAGGCGGTGGTGGAGAACGTTTTTGCGTACTTTGAGAGGTCATAACTTTAGAAAGCGGGGACCAGTTGGGATGGAAAGTTGCACACATATGTAATTTCTTGCAGCGCATCGAATGGTGTAGAGCTCATACCTCTGGTGACGGTATGAATAGGTGATCTCATTGTAGGGCATCCGCGCGGGAAGAGATCAAAGCCAAATCCTGGTGAGCGCTTCGCGATCACCACAATTTATTCTCCTTGTCCGAAACGCTTAGAATGATCAACCCTTCATCAGGCAACTTTAAAAACAACTTCAGTGCACGTCAAACTGAGCAGCGTTCGATGTGTTTTAGAGAGTTAGAACGCACAAGTGAGTGCACCTAAGCGTTCTCACGCTCTAAAACACTTCGAATGCTGCTCAATTTGACGTATATTGATGTTGTTTTTATAGTTGCCTGATGAAGGGTGGATAACCCGAAACGTCGCGGACAAGAAGAATAAATCATACTTTTCTCCACACAACAGCTTCTTTATGTACATATTATCATCAACTACAATGAAGCTGAGGAACCCTACTGTTAATGTGATCGCCTGGGAACCAGCTTCACAAAAACTGTAATTACGAGTATGAGCTGTCGAACCCAATGATTTATGCTGTAAACAGTAAAGACTCGGAATTCTCTTGGTTTTTGCGCGTTCTTATTCTTAGCGGGGGTCATACACAGCGCGAGAGTTGATGGCAGACGGAGACTGCAGCATCGCGCCCGCCGCACGCGCCACGAGTGACGAGAATTTGGATTCCTTACAGAGGATATGTCGGAATCAGGGCTTTGTGGAAATTTTTTTTTTTGGAAACAGAAAATCCAGTTCGACAGAAAACGAAAAAGAGAAAAACAATCTCCAAAAACGGACAGAAAACAGAAAATTTTTTGAAATCAATGATGGGTGTTCAGCGTACACTAAATGATATTTTCACAGCACAGAACTTTTTCATACACTTTCAGAGGATAATTTTTCTTAATTTTCAAGACCCGACAGCCGGCTAAAGCAAGAGTTATAGACGCCCAAGAAGAGCAGATCATAGGTGCGAAGAGATGACAAATGTTTCTCCAACCTTCCTTTCCCCAGACAAGAAAAGCTCGATTATTCGATGAGACGTTAAACATGCGTGCGGAAAGAGTACTTATCATCTGGTTCCGAACCAATTTCACTCTGTTCCCTCGCCCGCTTGTGCGGAGCGAGGGTAGAGAGAGTGAGAAAGTGTAGGGAGAAGGGGACGCAGCGTATTCGCGCAGACGCACGCGATGAACGGAAATAAATTTCACTCGGAACGGAGGATAGATGCAGTCGGGGCGAACTTTCCCTTCCCTAGTGTACAGATTTTACCACTGATTTTATTATAACTGCCAAATTGAACACGGTAACACTCCTCAGCACACGAAAGGAGCGCGCGTACCGTGCGGCTGAGACGTTCGAGTATAAATAACCTGGCGCGCCACTCGCTCTACGGGTGTGGGCCGGCCGTACCTCTGTGATAGTTTACCATCTGCCTTATAGCCTCGCCATCAATTTCTTCACGCTTCATCTTATTTGGATTCTGTACCAACATCCGGTGCAATGAGTTGGAACACATATTTAGAGTTTGCGTGCATGGCACAGCTGGGGCCCAACTTGATCCCACTCTACTAAAGCGGTGGAGCCGGAGTATTCTTTGTCCCTGCCCACGTTCAGAAAGTATTCATACTCAGACGCAGCGCCAGTGCGGGTATGAATAGCGAGCGTTCAGAAGTATCAATGGCTCATTAATGTTTGCATACAATAGCAGTGTAATCTTCGCGCCAGTTGACTGCATCGCATACCTTCTGAGGAGTTCATCAGCGGCGAGCCTCTGGGTAAGGTAACCACTATGAGATAAAGATGAAGATTTGGCTCCCTTATTGAGATGCGCAGCGCATTCGACGCCGCAGAGTCTTAAATACTTTTCGTGCCCATTTATATAGTGGATTGCAAGGGCTAGCCGTCTTTCCAATGAGTGCCTACTACTCCTCACAAGAATCCGTCACCAATTCACGGACCCTGAAGGGATTGAAGGTTTTGCTCACCCTGGCGAGGATCGAGCCCGACCGCGTACAGCAAACAGCAACGCCTCGTGCAACTGCGCTCCACACGCACCCGTATGGGTAACCACCATAGCAAAAAAAAAATGAAGCGTGGGGAACTTCAGAGAACCCGGGCCAAGTTCACAGTCAACCTATTAGCTTAGTTTTAATGAATCCGGCCTCTTTTTTCCAAGACAATCCTGCTACAAATCGCGGTTCACGGTTTTTCTGTTTTCTGCCCCAGTTTGCCTATTTATACAGAATACTGAAAAAAAAACATTGTTAAAATTGGCAGAAAACAGAAAATTTAGCACACCCCTGGTCGGAATCCATTCAATATCATTCCTCGTTGATGGTCAGATCTCAACTTACTCTCAAGTCCGCACGTTCTTGCTGCTTTCTTATGTGTTGAAACGTTGTACCGCTATGGTTGAAATGGAAAGCGTTGATTCGTTTAACAAGATTTCAATTTTCACAGATGTATTCCAGATGAACGACATGATGATCTCAGTAGCTGTGGCGATTTCAGTCGTGATCGTATACGTCATTTACTACGCGCTACGACCATGCAACCGCATAAGGAAACTCGGCGATCTAGGACTTCTTCTTGGAGATCCAGAAGTTAGTGCTACCTCTGAACTTTGAAGAATAAATAAATTCCGCTTGTAATCAGTTACTAGACGCGTTAACATGCGCTCAGACTTACTCAAAAAGCTTCAGTTGCGAGGCATTCTGTTTGTTGATTCCGTGATTTTTCAGTGGGGCACAGCCTTTATAACTGACGTGACAGGGGTTACCCTTTATGCAACATTCGTCGTTTTTCAGGTGCCTTAGACGGTTTAGGGTATAATCCAAGATGGCACATGTCTATCACCTTAGAGGATTAAGGTCTTTGCATGATTCCATAGAGACAAAAAAAGCAAAGACGTAACGAATGATAGGGTGCAGTGACCTCATAAACATTTACGGGTTGCCCAATGTATCGACCTTTGACAAGGGCTCAGGGGCGCAAAGACCCCTTGACACTTCTTAATTAGTATTACAGAAGATTGACAGACTGAAATTGTATAAACAGGGAATTTAAATAAAGAAAATCGTATCAGACGATCAAATGATTACAAAATCAATTTATGTAGGGATTTTTTGGAAGTCGTATGCCCTCATTTGTTGCACTTCCAATTAATTGTGACTGATTTCAGTTGAAAGGTGTATATCGTGAGCGGCAAATCACACGACTGGCGAAAATTCGTCGTCTTGGCGAACTGCCGCCTGTGTTTCCAAACGGCTGGTACTGCATCGCGGAATCTGACGAGTTGAAACCAAAGTGCGTCAGAGAGGTTACCGTGTTCGGTGAGTCCAAGCAATGAGAAAGCAGGCAGAACAAGAATCCGACTGTTTGGTGTCATTGGTATGATGTTTTGGAAATTTCAAAGGAAAAAAGATCAGCACCATACTTTATGAAGGCATCATACGCGCTCTAAAATGTTGATATAGCGACGTTGATGGAATCGCATTGCTGCTACTAGAACTCTCAAGCCGTTTGAAGCACCAGAAAACCAGTCAAAATGACTTCATTTAAATTACGCTGGGACTTCTCCCATTTCTTAGCAACCCCGGCTCTGGTTCAACACTTCGGGCTTAGACCCCTTCTAAAAATGGGGCTACATTTTGCAGAAATACTGGGGTGGTAGTAATTGGGGGTGTTAAACGCGAATCAACAGGCGTTAAGTTCGCGTTAAACGCGAGTTCAACCACAACAGAATCTGAGCAGGACTCCTGATAGTTAGAGAGAATTCGCTCTAGTTTCACCCTAACATCCCTCAGTGGTAGGCACTTGTTACACTTTCAATGAAAACGCCTCGGAAAAGCGACAATAGTAACCTTTGTTACGAAAAATAGCGATTTCAAAGCGTTTCAGGTCTGTTTTTTTTCTCTAAAATTCCGACATGTAGCATCTTCGCGGTAAGTTCGCGTTCAACATACTCGCGCAGACAGCACGGAAATAGTGCTGAAATGCGAGAGGAACTGGCGGTTAACGAAAAACTCTTCCCGAGGAGTTTTTGGATGCGGTTACCAAGATACAGTAGGAACAGTTTTGACCATCTATACTGAGGGCATGTACGAGTTTAATTAATGCAGAGGGTTAAGAAACTTTGATAGCACTGTTAGCCATTTTGATTCAGGACGTCAGCCTATCTTTAAAACTGAAGGGTGTTTCAAGGCATAGTTTTTTAACGGCTTCCGCCAAGGAAACGGGCGATGAGGGATCAAAAACAAAGCAGGGATCATTGCTGAGACAAGTTGGCCGTCTTCTTTGGTGGCACTAATCAATCCCTCCCAATCAGCTGTTATTTTTTTGGCGAGCGCCGACACTTATCCCGCTTTTGTTTATTTTCTTACGAAATTCATTCGCTTCGCTATTATTAGGTTATTTTCATTTTCATAACTCAACGCATAGCACAGGCTATGAGGAGTATGTAGTAAATTATTTGCTTGCTCGCGTTTCGAACAGGTTTCCGCATTTTTTTTAGTGCAAAAAAGTGAAAATTTCCCAAGCCACTGATTTTCAAGTGATTTGATGCTTTAGTAATGTTTCATCAGCATTAGTCGGGGCGTATCGAACGAGTTTTGTGGGAAAGAAATACGAACTTGTTTCTAAAACCAACTGTATTTGTTCTCTTTTTTCTGCAAGAATCGAATACTCCTCTTTAACTGCCAGATCAGTGCCATCAAGGCCTCTTTTTTTTTTGATGGTCCGCGACGCAGTTGCTTTGGTGCATTTGTAGAGCCACTCGAAGTGTTTCAAATTCTTACCTTGAAATATGTGTACAAAATCTTTTCCTTGCATGATGCGCATATGAGTGTGTAACAGTGTTTCTTTATATTTTCAGCACTAACTGTGAGCGAGGGATTAGTTTCATTTTGAGAAGACGGCAAGCACTTCACAAATTCAACTGCATCAATGACCGAAACCATACCATTACCCCAATCTCAGACGCCAGACTTCAGTTGCACGCTTCCAAAAAAAAACACGAATTCTTTTTCAAGAACGAAAATAGACTATCTAGTTTATCATCATTCTTATAAGTTTTTAGCTATCCATTTCAGTTGAATGCAGGACATTATTTGAATTTATGCATTACTCGACGAGTTTAGGACTGTCTTTTTCGCACCTAGCGTTACCTTCCCAAGAACACCTTGTAAATAATTCATACAGAAATTTTCAAATTTTCGTTCGCTCGAAATATTTCGTCATCGATCGGCGCCACAGCTGGTATTCTCGTGAGCAGAGAGACGACGGTTGGCGCCGATTGATGACGAAATCTGGCAAAGTGCCAGATTCTACCGTAATTTTATGCGAGTCCGCAACCGCACCATGTCCTTTTAACATTGCGGTCAACTGTAAAAAATTTCGTTCTGATCGTGTTTCGAACAAGCGAATTATTACGAAGTTCCCCTTGAATGCTCTTCCTAATGAAAGAAGTAAATAGCATTACTTGTATAATCTTTCCGATCCCTCGTCTTTCCACCGAAAACGTCGTTCGTGTCGCGGTTTATTCGCGTTTAACACCCGATTTACTACCACCCCTGGTTTTGGGATGCGTTGCTCCGACAGTCGGATTATTCCTGACAGCCGGATCGAATCGTGCGTTACTTTTGGTGATTTAACATATTCAGAGAACTGCCGCGTTCAACGCGTATCGAATATGCATTCAACTCCAGTGATCACACCCATCAAAAGGCTCTATCGCGGAGGCACGTGGTCCAAACTGCAGCACGTGCCGCAGAATTTCATAGCAGGAACACGTGCTGCCAGGTAGTCCAGCGCTATTACAGCAGAACGTGTTCCCACCGCAGGAGCACATCCTGTAAACTATTCAGGCGGCCACCTGCTCACGCAGGATTATATCCTGCAAATTTTTCAGAATTTCTCCTCCGGACACCTCTAAATATTTCTGCCCATACTATATTCTAAAACAACTGCTACAAAAAATTGGGGTTCCACTTTATTGAGATCCAAATATTCATGTATTAGGTTCCAAATATTTATACTGGACAAATACAACAAGTGTTCGTGCAACAAATATAAATTCTAAAATGCAACAAGTATCATAAACTTGAGTTCATTAGAAAAGAAATCTGATAGGAAGGGTTTTACAATTGTCCTTTATGAACTTTGTTCTGTCTACTCGTCCCGCGATAAGTTCGTCCTTCTCTGAAAAAAATTGGATATATAAATGTAAAAAAGACGTAGAAAAGTTACCTTCTCTAAGTAGATGAGCATATGCAACACTAAATGTGAGATTACCGTTCTCGGAACCAGAGCGTTCCCACGCAGCTCGTACTGCCATTAATAAAACATATTTAACCTTATCAAATCTAAAACAGTAAGAATTCCTCCTCCGCCTGGAAAGGTCTTCTAAGGGCCTGTCGGAGGGCGGTTTTCCATGCGGCCTTGATCGACTGTCTTTTCTGCAGTTTATTTGTGCGCTCCTTATCGGTTTTGCCAAGATGTCTCCTGTATCTAAAAACGCATACATAGCCAATGCGAATGTATTACTTGTAAACGAACGCTGCTTCTAACTCTGTTGGGTTTCCGAACAATTCGTTCGCAGTACGGTTCAGCTCAGGTTGTTCCATACGCAAGCCATCCAAAAGGATAAAAGCAATGAGCCATCCTTTATTATATGAATTTGATGGGCGACGGCAAAAAATGTAAAAACACCTAATATTATCTTAGGAAAATTCACCAGAACACGTGAAAATTTCAGATTTCCCTAAAAGCGAGACGTGCATATAAATTTAGAGATGTCTTCCTAAATATAAAATCGAGAAGTACAAAGTCTTAAATGTGATCTAACAGTTTGACTCTTACGAGAGATTCATCAGAACACATGAAATTTTCAGATTTTCCTAGGAATGAGATTTGGATGTAAATTAAAGGATGTCTTCTTAAATTCAAAATCGAGAAGTCCAAAGTCCTAAAATGTGATCCACCATGTCGAAATTCTCGAGAAAATCACCAGAACACGTGTTTTCAAATTTTTACGACTCTGATATCTGGATACAACGAGGGTAAATGGGTGAGGATTGAATTCAAGATTGAGATGTTTGAAATTAAGAACCATGAAGATTGTTATGGGATGCACAGGTTTCGAATGGTCCACACGTGACGGGCTCAGCAACGCCGAGACTATTTCAGAGCTGGGGCGGGGCAAATGGATACATTCAATATTTCAAAATGATGGCGGAAGTAGCCATCCTCCGTCACATGAGTTGTGAAACTAAAATAGATTCGTTGCGAAACTGTATACGGTAGCAATAGTGCACTTTCGAAGTCATCCGTTTCGATTCCGTTTGAGTCTTGTAGTCCTAAATTGGAGCGTTGAAGAGGTTCCTACGAAGAAATTTTAGACCTTTGCGGATCATATAGCTAATAGGCAAATTCGGGAAAGCGTCGAATATTGCATCTCTCGCAGCTTAAAAATTTAGGCTTTTCTTTTCTTTGGGAATTCTGTACCGAATGAATATCAGTGGATCTTCTCTTGTAGGTTCGGGTTCTTTCGGTCACGTGTGGTGTGCCATTCAGATGCACAACTCGTTCTCTATCTAGTGGCGTATTCTACATGAAAATCTTTTTCGAGCTTTACTCCAAAACGTTTTGGACGTTCTGGGTATTGAAATTTTAAAATTTCTTTCGTTCCCTTCTTCCTACTCGTCAAGTTTTTACACGCGTATGCAACACTTGAACTCGTAAATACTACATACATCACAGCACCAACCCGGGTTGGCGAAATTTTTTTCGATGAAGCAAACGTCGAATTTGTCGAACCATTTCCAAGGAAAATTTCTGTAATATCTTCTTTATGCAAAGACTTCAGGGCCCGGAACTTCATAGCTAACGAGGGAAGTATACAAAGCGTATGTCGGATCTGCGGAAACCAATTGTATTGCTAGTATCTCTTGGGCTTCTATAGTTAAACTGCGCAGTACCCGGTTACGACCCGCTGGTTCCGAGAAGTTATTACTCAAAATGGTTTTCAAAAACATTTTCGTTTACTTAATTTCGACTTTGAAAACAACTTTCTGCTTGTCGCCGTAACGAACCTCGGTAAAGTTGTTCCTATGTGGATAAGAACTTGAGGCTCATTCACATGTCAACAACAATCACCTATGTATACCGTAAGAACAACTCTATAACAAGCTAGCAATCTTATGCTGTCATCTAGTTGTTTATACCGTACTGCAGAATCTGACCAATATAGTCCAAAGACTTGTCAACAACCCTTTTTGATGCATCTAGGGAACGCTACATCGCTCCATTGATTCCTAGAGAGTAGCATAAAGATAGAGTAGCGTACCCTGAGTCGCCCAAACCTTATCTCTTATCAGTGACTAAGATACAATACCTGCGCTAGGTTTTGTAAAAACGGGGAACATTTTTCAAACTTGGCAAAAAAACGTCCGATGCGTGCAACTTTTTTGAATGAAGACTTTTCTCCAAATTCTCAAAGCGATATCATATTAACAGATCAAATTCCTGAATAATAATAACCTATGTGTACCGAAGTTCTCTGAAATTGCCTTGTTTTTGGATGAAGTTTTTCTTGCGGTCGTTTTTCAAAAACATGCGCGATAAAGTGAAGCGGAAATTTGAGGATTAATTGTACAATTAATAAAAGAGCAATCTCTATGTTTTCTTCATGAGTCAAATGCAGGTGGTACAATCCCGGGATTTGTGCAAGAGGAATTTTGGAAAATCTTCGATAAACGAGTTTGGGAACTTCCTGAAAAGTCGAACTTGTGTTGCGAAAACTCAACCACTTATAAATACAATCTGCACAAATCTTTACTGCATAAAACATCAAGATCAAACAGTACGAAAAACAATGTGAATGCAATAAAACAGGGCTTCAATGGATAAAGATGAGATAGATCGTTAAATAACATGCCGTGTAAGTAGTATGAATGATACCAAGGATTTTCTCAGAATGTACGTAAATGGTTATAGAGTAAGAAAATGGAGAAGTTGTCGAGATTGTTCCATCTGCATCTTATTTACGAAGAGAATATAGAGATTTCTCTCTTACTCAGGCAAACCATCGCTCCGAGCGGTACCGGAGAGCTACTCGAGCGGCGCTGCCTCTCCGCTCAGAGCGAAAATTAGCCATCTACTCGGGCCACAGCAGCCGCTCTCCGGGTCACAGCAGTATGGCTCGAGGGATCTTCGGTCCCAACTGGCACTGCGGTCTCTGTTCGGGCGATTTTCAAAAATTTCCTAATTGCTAATTTTTCTTTATTTCTGCCTCGTCTGGAGAGGATTAAGCCTGTTAAAAGGATAAGGTACCTGTTGCAGTCTGTGGGTCAGGAGGTTAATCCTGCCACAGGCCGCAACAAGGATACCTTCCCAGCATGGTCCGCAATGAGGAAGCCTTCCCCACCGCGGGCCATGGGGGATCCCCTCGGCCGCCAAAAATTGTCATCCTGAGAGTGATCCGAGGTCACCTCTCAAGAGAGGCCTCGAAAGGCCAACTACCCGTCTACACGAGGCGAGCCGCCCTTTATACCCGCAGGATTGGCTGTTCTTTGAGTGATAATGTGGCTCGCACGTTATCACTCAAAGAACAACCAATCCCGCGTCTCTCTATCTTTGGCGATGGCACCGCTGTGGCCCCGAGAGCGACCGGAGAGCGACCGAGGGGCGAACTGGCACCGGACAGGGACCGCGGTGCCAGTTGGCCCCTCGGCCGCTGTCCGGGCGATGACGTCATAATTGGGAGGAGCCGGTCCCGCTCGGAGCGATGGTTTGCCTGAGTATGTACTACATGTAAAATTACTGCTCAAAGTTTCAAAAATTCTAAATCCTAAATGATTCGGAGAACCGAAAATTCGAAAAAAGCCGATTTATGAATTATTCGGAAAGTCGAATTTTCAAAAATCTACATAAAAAGTCTATTGAGTTCGATAGGCGACTTTTTTCGAATGAACGGAATTTTCAGAAGATTTCATTGATCTACGAGCGAATAGCGTGTTGATGATGCGCACCAGGGATGAGCGGAACAAAATTCTAAGAATTCAGAAATCGGATTTCGGGCTTCGTCACAAAATTGTTATTCTTGAATTTCGGAAATCGGTTGCGATACACCCAAAACCTGTGGAAATGCGGTTTCTGGAATGCGAAACTAGGAATTTTTTCAAAATTTCTGACCAGGTGCCTCCGCCTCAACAAACTCGATATTTCTGCCTTGCGCAGCACTCTGTGCTGTTTTCGGAACGCGGAAGGCCAAAAACCCGCGAAGCTGCGAGTTTCGGAAGCTCTTCCCTGGTGCGTGCATTTTCGCGAAAATTCAGTAAGATCGATAAATCCATTGAATTGATAAAATTTTACAGCGGTGATTTCTGTTCATTGAGAATTCTTAAAAACGCATTACCCTCGAGTTTGACTTCTGATTTTTTTTTAATAAGCTGAAATCCCATCACATTGTTAGCGTTGACCGATGAGAATCAGAGGTTTCTGTGCGTAGTTTCGTCTGACGCACATCTTATAGTTAGATCTGTTCTGAAATAAAGGTAGAGCGGAACGATTAATGATGAAACGATGAGACGCAATTGTTTGCATCACTCGTCTCATATGTACTTAACCATCTCCTGAATACTTTGTCTGCTGCTCTATTGAGAAGTTTCATTCAATCCTAAAAGAAAGAAGGGAAATTCTAGGTATAATCATTCGACCTGTTTTTACGTAGAAGATAGGCCAAAGGCTGATTTTTTAATCGACTCAAAAAGTCGAATAAAGAAAATCGGACTATTCCATTAGACAGTCTCTTGAAAAAGTCAACCACTCATTTGAAAAAATGAATATTCAATAAAAGCCAATTTAAATTCGAAATTTTGCAATTTTCGAATTATTCGGAAAACCGAATATTTGTGGTGGCTTTATAGAGAGTATTCTGGCTCCCGAATACTGCTGTGAGTATTGTAGCTCGCAAAAAGCTTTGTTGTTGCTCATAGTAGAGCGTTGTGGTAGAGTGCTGAACAATATTGGCGTGGCATTTTACTATATCGGCGATGGCACGCCCGGTATCTATCAAGTGTTTACAAGCAGGGGTGTGCGGCAATTGCCGTTTGCCGATTGCCGTTTGCCGGCCATTTTTGACGTTTGCCATTGCCGTTTGCCGAAATTTTCGCTTAAAACGGCAAATTTTCGGCAAAAAATGCGTTAAAACAACAGGGCCTGGTGTCGCCCTCACCTCAGTTTCTGTATTGGTCAGCGATTCGAAGCTGCAACAAATAATTTTTTGGCTAGTTTCAGCTACTATTTCCAGCTCATGCAATGAGTAATTGTACCCAATGATCCTGTAACTAACGAAAATATTTTGACTAGGTTATCAGAGGAGTTTGTTTAGTTTCCAAGTTGGGAGCCTCCAATGTCTCTATTTGATCATGAAGTTTCCGACTCTGCAAAAAAAGCTTTTTCAGAAGCATAAAGCTTCCTGCAAGTTCAGAAATTGCAAAAACAAGTGGTACAAAAGTTTTGCCGTGAAAGCATCTTTTTTTAGACATATGAACCACTTGAGAACTCTTGTAGATAGGCCCGCTGATCGTCGGTTGGATGGCTGATGGTAATAAATGGGGCAGCTAAATGATCAATTCTGCAAATACTTTGTCCGGCTTTTTAAAAATTGAACAATGTTAACAGCGGTCATTAAAGGCAGTGTTTAATAATATTTTCGATGACGAGATCATTAGCTGAAACAAACGGTTGACGGTGCCATCGCAGCGAGGAGGTGGCATTTAGAAACGTCCATTTTTTCTGCTAAGCAACTGCTCTACAAATTTTGGAATGGGAGGAAAACCCTGGGTTGGTTGTCAAATTGCGCGGTGGCGCGAAAAAATGGGCATGATCAAGTGGGATGGTTAAGTGCCCCCATCCCCGCTGCGGTAGCACGACTCTTTGGCAGAGCTGAGTTTGTTATGAAATGGTGCAGAGTTGAAAAAACGAAAAATCTTTAGAGGCAACGATTGAAACCGCCTTCAAAATTTTCACCTGATATCAAAATGTTCGAGGACCATTGCAAAAAAAGTCGAAAACCGGCCCAAAGCGAGCAATCAATAGCAATATACGGTCAAAAAACTTGAATGTTGTGTGCTCGCCCCACCCACTTCCTCGGTAGCTACAGGGAAAGCGGGTGGGGCGAAACGCCCAAGAGCATTCGGCTGGTTAAACGAGCCGCGCGCGGCACTCCAGCGACGACGTGGGCGCACCGACTTTCTTACGCGCGCGTCGCACGTACCAGTCGAATTGCCTCTAGGGGCCTCTCATTCTGTGTATTCGATCAACACGCCCCTTCGGAGCTTTTGATTTTCGGCTGAAATTCCAAGGCTGTCTTTATCGTGAACTTTGTCTTCAACTTGACCAGTCTCACCCCACTTTCGTAGCCTCACGAAAGAGACCATCTAGGCGTGATTTTAAGTGAGCGAAAATAACCCTGAGCCTACTACTTGCTACTAGCTGTAAAAATTGCGAATGACTCCGGTCATAACCTAAACCGCGCGCTGCTGATCGCGGTGTGGACTGTCTTGCTTCGAAAATGTCGACCAATGAACGCGTACTCATCCATCTATTCGCACCTGATTGTGGTACCGGTATTGGCCAGAGTCTTTGGGTCGGAGCACACTCCCACCGCGCCAAGCTTGCTTACGCTTTGCTGCATGTGCCCGGATCGACTAGGCTGAGTCGCGCAATCAAACGGCCTCGTTGCACTTGACAGAGGCACCTATACTATCACACACAAAACAGCGCTAGTTTAGTTCCCTGATCACCAGAGGCCCTCAAAGAGCTTTTGATATATAGGATTTTCCCTTCCTATAAAAGCTAGTTAAACGCCAGATACATAGTAACTGGCAGATATTGCATGGTTCATCACGCGACTAATCAAGTATTATAGCACAGAACAGCTTTTGCCGTTTGCCGTTTTGCCGTTTGCCGGCCATTTTTGGGGTTTGCCGTTGCTGTTTGCCTAAATTTAAAATTCCTTTGCCGCACACCCCTGGTTTACAAGGCATATAAGCAGCGGAATAAAAGTGATACTTTTTACTGGTATCCTAGAACAAAGATAGCGCCCAGAGGTTCTTGTGAAATACCAGAAAAATATTCGAAAAAGTCCGAATTCCGAATTATTCGGAATATGGAATTTTCGAAACGTGGAAATTCCCGAATTATTCGGAGAACCGTATATTTGAAAAGTGTCGATTTTTGAAAAATTCGAAAAACCGATAATCGAAAAGTGCTGATTTCCGGATTATTCGAGAAGTCGAATATTCGAAAAAAAAACGGAAAATGTAAAAGTATACTGGAGACTAACGATGGTGAGCCATAGTGACCAAAAATGACGGTAAAATGAAAAAACCCGATGGTATTGAGTCTCACAGGAAGTCTCCCCTGCTTTCTCGATTTTTGGCCCGCTCTTTGCCTTCTGACAAAGTGTGATCGAAAGCACATACTAATTTCTATCTGCTGCTTTCTCTCTCTCTCTTCTAGAGGGAAACCTGGAAGTCCTTAAAAATATGCTGGAATTATATCGAAATTGTTTTTGAAATTTTGAGACTGAGATCATTAAGTGCATCTATTCCCTTTCAATTCATCCATCAAAGGTTCCGAAGTTGTCAGGACACTCAAACCTTTTGAGAGAAAATAGCGTTGGCCGAGCTCTCGATAGAATGGGGTCACTGATTTTTTTTGTAAAAAAAAAGAAACTCCTAACCCTGCTGTTATTCAACATTCGCTTCATAAATCCCTACCCAACGCAATTTAATTTGTCATGTATTGATCAGCTTAGTGAGATAATTTGTCATGTATTGATCAGCTTAGTGAGACAGAAGCTTACGAGAATTGATGAAAAAGTTAAATATGTCGAGTTGGTCAAAATGCCGATTCAACTTTGATGGCACAGGGGTTTAGCTAGAAAACATAGTAGCGAGTTCGCACAGCCTATTCTCTGCATTTTTATAAACTTTCGGCTTGCAAACCGCCAGGTTTGGCTGAGAGTTTAACAAAATGTTAAATATAAAAAATAACCGCTCTCAAGCTGAAGCACGAGAATAGGAAGAAAAAGCAAAAGAGGAAAAATGAAAATAAGAGCACGCAAAAGATAGCCAGGGATAGGAGAGTGTGAAAATCCTTGGAGTAGAAAATCTCCCGCTTTTCGAAATCGGCGCTCGCCGGCATTTGAATTCTATTCAAAGTGGGTCGAAGCTTGTTTCTACCAATATAGCATCCCTAATCGACTGGCAAGGTGGATTCCGAGTTGTTTTTCGTAGTTCATGAGCGCAGAGTGGGGCTACAGTTGTTATGAAGTCTATTCATAGTTGATAGTCTCCTGCATAAGTCGATACTTAGTTGGAGTGAACTGGTGTCAAGCTGAATTAGTCGAATTAAAGTTGATTTTGCTAGTGATTGCTGGGAATCACGTAATCTAAAAAGTTCTGAGGAATATTGCATCTCTCGCAGCTTAAAAATTTAGGTTTTCCTTTTCTTTGGGAAGTTCTGTGCCGAATGAACATCAGTGTATCTTCTCTTGTAGGTTCGGGTTCTTTCGGTCACGTGTGGTGTACCATTCATATGCACAACCCGTTCTCTATCTGGTGGCGTTTTCTGCTACATAAAAATCTTTTTCGAGCTTTACTCCAAAACGATCTTCTCTTGTAGGTTCGGGTTCTTTCGGTCGCGTGTGGTGTACCATTCAGATGCACAACTCGTTCTCTATCTAGTGGCGTATTCTGCTACATGAAAACCTTTTTCGAGCTTTACTCCAAAACGTTTTGGACGTTCTGGGTATTGAAATTTTAAAATTTCTCTCGTTCCCTTCTTCCTACTCGTCAAGTGTTCACACGCGTATGCAACACTTGAACTCGTAAATACTACATACATCACAGCACCAACCCGGGTTGGCGAAATTTTTTCGATGAAGCAAACGTCGATCCTGTCATATCTTCTTTATGCAAAGACTTCAGGGCCCGAAACTTCATAGCTAACGAGGGAAGTATACAAAGCGTGTCGGATCTGCGGAAACCAATTGTATTGCTAGTATCTCTTGGGATTCTATAGTCAAACTGCGCAGTACCCGGTTACGACCCGCTGGTTCCGAGAAGTTATTACTCGAAATGGTATTTTTTGTGTTTATTGTACCTTTCAAAATGATCAGTAAACTTTCGAAAATCTGGAGACGGACCTCATAATCGTGTACAGCGCCCAAAACAACTCCCTGAGCAAAGTTTGGGTGAGAGCACATTTTCCGAATTCTATGCAAACTGATAGCGTTTGAGCGCGGACTTGTACGGGTTTTCGGCGGAGCGGTCACTTACTGTGCTTCTCTGGGTCAAATTCCGGTCCGCCATCGCGGGTGGTGGCCATCGTGTATCAACACCCCTGAGGAGGCGGGAGAAACGGGGGAGGAGCGAGGTTCCTGAAAGGACGCAACACGGGCTAGGCCCGGCCCCCGGCTGTTGCGTCCAATCAGGAACCTCGCTCCTCCCACGTTTCTCCCGCCTCCTCAAGGGGTGTTGATACACGATGGCCACCACCCCGCCATCGCGTCTCGACACGCTCTGCGGCCGCACGCGTTCGAGTCAGTCGAGCATCTAGCGCCAAAGCTGACTCGATATGGCTTTTTTATACAGCTTTCTCCCATTTTGTTTTGTTTTCAGTTTCTAAAACCCACCTAGAGTCGGCGGCTGCGGCGCTTGAAGCTCTTCCGACTCGAAAGCGCGCGGCCGCAAAGCGTGTCGAGACGCAATTGCGGACCCGGATTTGGCCCAGAGAAGCACAGTATATCAATTAGGGGTCCTGAAAGCGCTTCAAAAAATGTTCCAGGTTTGAATTAAAATTCTCCCAGGGGTTTTTTTGGGAGGGGGGCGCTGATAACGAATATGTGGTTTATTAGTCATTTTCCAAAGTTTTTGGCTTATTTTGCTCTAGGCATTTCAGTTTTGAGTTCCAAACTCCTTTCTCGAGATCTCCGGATTTCTCCGATAGATGTAACTCGGAACCAGGGATGTGCGGCAAACGATTCTGAGATTTCGGCAATCGGCAAACAGCAAAAAGCCTCATCCTTTAGATTGACCCAAAACTTATTCACTGGTGCCGCTCTACGTTTTTTTCCTTTTTCCCAATACTTCTGACAACATTCTAATAACTTCAATTCAAGGAAAAAGTTTCAATTCAAGGCATCAAATGAACAAAACAGGACATGTGGAACCGCATGGAAATCATAGAAATCGCCGTTTCGGCTCCTACAGGCAGCGAAGCGGCACTGGGGCGGAGTCGCAGCGATAAGGTCGTGGCGATCCCGTGCTAATGCCGCTGCGGCTCCGCGGTAGTGCCGCTGCGGCTCCGCGGTAGTGCCGCTGCGGCTCTGCGGTAGTGCCACTGCGGCTCCGCGATCAGTGTCTGCGCTCTAACCAAAATAGAAGCGACTAAGCTTCTGTGAATCCTATACTCACATCCATGAAGGATCGGTAGATAAGATACTGAAACACTGCGTTTCTCTCTAAAGCATACCATGAACGCTGCGACGCAGTATAACGTGTTGCATGGGCGGCGATCAGGACAAAGTGCTGCTCATAGAGGCTCCCAGGAAGGCTTGGAGGCAGTCAGCCTCGAGATAAAGCCGAATACATTAATGTCGGAAATTTCTAAACAACATATAGTCGTGAATACCGCGCACGCAAGACGTTTCGCAGCAGGGCGGCGTCCACGATTCGCTGTAAGTACGGGCTCGATCAGAATTCGCCGATTGGTGGCGGGCACCATGCGGCGCCACACAATCAATTGTCCTCCTTTGCCTATTATCTTGGAGTACAGTTACAGAGCGTAGGGGTCGGGAAGTATTCGCTAGTAATGCATGTTATAGTCTATTCTACCAAAACGCCAAAACGTATACACCTACAGGCGAAGCAAGAGCGGTCGGTTAAAGATCACTATGCACGAAACTCAATACAACACGTTCGTCACCCCAAAAAATTTGACCACGAAAATGGAATTTTTCATGAGGAGATCTCCGAAAAATAGTGTCAGACCCATTCCAAAATGGGCAAGAAGCTGTCGCTTTTCCGTCGGAACCTCCTTATCACCAGTTATATTTCTCCAAGACCCACCGATCCACTGCTAGTGAGAATCGAAGCTGAGAACCCATTAGATCTGCTCCAGAGTTTGTATCTGCAGAAAACTCGGAATCAGATTCTATTGTGAAAGCTTTACTCACGCGTCCACGCCTGCGCGCTTGCTTAGCAGAATACATATAGTGAGATTCTGAACAGATTTTTATCCTTTGCCTTGCTCAAAAGTGGCCAGGCGGCGAAGCGGAAACATATAAGTCGAAACCCTCGGATAACGGTTATCCCCAGTGTCTACATGGCCGCGAGTATAGGCGGCGTTTCCTTTGAATGTTTTGCCGAGTTTTGCCGGAAAATAACAAAACTTTCAGCAAACGAAAAGCGGCAAAAAAAGTCCCAAATATGGCCGGCAAACGACAAACGGCAAACGGCAATCGCCACACATAGTGATGTGCTCAACGCGAATCTGAGGCCCATTCGTCGATTTTCCGCAGGTTACAGTAGATTACGGTGCGTATACGGTAGTTTGCTCAAAGTCTCAGATTTGACTCAAGAATTGTATTCGGGGTGGTGAATACGAATTTGATGTCCATTTTCCGATTTTCGAACTACTAAGGTATGTTTTGCATCATTAATGGCGTATTACCTACCGTAACCTACAACCTCAAGATTTCGACAAACAGACCCCAGATTCGTTTTCAGCACCCTAATTACCCCTACATATAAGTTTTGAGCAAAATCCAAAGCACCCCAAAAAATTTCTGATGGTACCCTTACCTTTTCGCGAACCTTCAAAAACGCACATAACTTTTTGAAACCAGCTGTTCGGGGCTTCGTACTGCAAGGTTTTACTGCAGATGCTCGAGTGATCCTGACAGTACAATTCGTTTCCGCAGATCCGACTTTGTAATTATCGGTAATTTTGTCAGAAATTCTTCAAAATTGTGAACATCGAATTTTCGAGGAAATAGTTGGTAGTTGACAGATGATTAAATATGTTCAAGAAATGCACTGCCCATAAAACTGAACCGTTAGGTCGTTGAACCTAAAGTTGTTCTTTAACGAAGAGATACGAAAAAAAGCTTTTCCAAATTCTGAAAAATGCGAGATTCGCTTCATCGAAAATGTTTCGCAAACTCGTTTTGATGCTTAAAGGCACAGGACACCCATAAAATTATTTTTTAGGTTTTTTTCTTATCTTGGATAGGGCCATACTCTGATCACAATTGTGGTGAGCGCGAAGCGCTCACCAGGATTTGGCTTTGATCTCTTCCCGCGCGGATGCCCTACAATGAGATCACCTATTCATACCGTCAACAGAGGTATGAGCTGTACACTATTCGACGCGCTGCAAGAAATTACATATGTGTGCAACTTTTCATCCCAACTGGTCCCCGCTTTCTAAAGTTATGACCTCTCAAAGTACGCAAAAACGTTCTCCACCACCGCCTCCGCCTCCGCCTCCGCCTCCGCCTCCGCCTCCGCCTCCGCCTCCGCCTCCGCCTCCGCCTCCGCCTCCGCCTCCGCCTCCGCCTCCGCCTCCGCCTCCGCCTCCGCCTCCACCTCCGTCCGTCGAAAACCATTTTTTTGGAAGGCGTGGACCAAATCGCTCGAAAATTTGTGACTAGAGGTAATCGGCCACGGAATGACGAAAATAATTGTCAGAACTCACCATAATGACTTCTGGGCCCTAACGGGCGTTTGAAACTCGGAAACCGGCCTCTCAAGAATAGTTTATGAAAATGGTGGGTTTTTCGTTATCAGGCATTGTTTTCTTAGACTCCATATAAACACCTTGCTCTCCAGGGTGGTGTACTTTGAGCGTCCGGCTCGGAAGAGGACGCTGTGCGGGTTGATGTACTTGACCGCGGCGCGTATTTCGTTCAAAGCGCACCATCGATAAGAAGGCGTCGCGCAGGATGTGCTGAAGTGTCGGTTGACTATGTGAGACCTCAGTAGGCGTGTGCAGGACGTGGTAGAATGTGGGCAGGGCCTCAGTAGGAGTATGCAGGACATCATCGAACGTGTGCAGGACCTTAGTAGGAGTGTGCAGGACATCATGGAACGTGTGCAGGACCCCAGTAGGGGTGTGCAGGACGTCGTAGAATGTGTGCAGGACCTCAGTAGGAGTGGGCAGGACATCATGGAACGTGTGCAAGACCTCAGTAGGAGTGTGCAGGACATCATGGAACGTATGCAAGACCTTAGTAAGAGTGTGCAGGACATCATGGGACCTGTGCAGGACCGTATTAGGAGTGGACAGGACATCATGGGACGTGTGCAGGACATCATGGAACCTGTGCAAGACCTTAGTAGGAGTGTGCAGGACATCATGGGACCTGTGCAGGACCTCAGTAGGAGTGTGCAGGACATCATGGAACGTGCGCAGGACCGTAGTAGGAGTGGACAGGACATCATGGGACGTCTGCAGGACCCCAGTAGGGGTGTGCAGGACGGCGTAGAATGTGGGCAGGGGCTCAGTAGGAGTGTGCAGGACATCATGGAACGTGTGCAAGACCTTAGTAGGAGCGTGCAGGACATCATGGGACCTGTGCAGGACCTCAGTAGGAGTGTGCAGGACATCATGGAACGTGTGCAGGACCGTAGTAGGAGAGGACAGGACATCATGGGACGTGGGCAGGGCCCCAGTAGGGGTGTGTGCAGGACGTCGTAGGATGTGTGCAGGACCTCAGTAGGAGTGTGCAGGACATCATGGAACGTGTGCCAAGACCTTAGTAGGAGTGTGCAGGGACATCATGGGACCTGTGCAGGACCTCAGTAGGAGTGTGCAGGACATCATGGGATCTGTGCAGGACCTCAGTAGGAGTGTGCAGGACATCATGGATCGTGCAAGACCTTAGTAGGAGTGTGCAGGACATCATGGGACCTGTGCAGGACCTCAGTAGGAGTGTGCAGGACATCATGGAACGTGTGCAGGACCGTATTAGGAGTGGACAGGACATCATGGGACGTGTGCAGGACCCCAGTAGGGGTGTGCAGGACGTCGTAGAATGTGTGCGGGACCTCAGTAGGAGTGTGCAGACATCATGGAACGTGTGCAAGACCTTAGTAGGAGTGTGCAGGACATCATGGGACCTGTGCAGGACCTCAGTAGGAGTGTGCAGGACATCATGTAACGTGTGCAGGACCGTGCAGTAAGGAGTGGACAGGACATCATGGGACGTGTGCAGGACCCCAGTAGGGGTGTGCAGGACGTCGTAGAATGTGCGCAGGACCTCAGTAGGAGTGTGCAGGACATCATGGAACGTGTGCAAGACCTTAGTAGGAGTGTGCAGGACATCATGGGACCTGTGCAGGACCTCAGTAGGAGTGTGCAGGACATCATGGAACGTGTGCAAGACCTTAGTAGGAGGGTGCAGGACATCATGGGACCTGTGCAGGACCTCAGTAGGAGTGTGCAGAACATCATGGGACCTGTGAAGGACCTCAGTAGGAGTGTGCAGGACAACATGGAACGTGTGCAAGACCTTAGTAGGAGTGTGCAGGACATCATGGGACCTGTGCAGGACCTCAGTAGGAGTGTGCAGGACATCATTGTACGTGTGCAGGACCGTAGTATAAGTGGGCAGGACATCATGGGACGGGTGCAGGACCCCAGAAGGGGTGTGCAGGACATCATGGGACCTGTGCAGGACCTCAGTAGGGGTGTGCATGACATCATGGATCGTGTGCAAGACCTTAGTAGGAGTGTGCAGGACACCATGGGACCTGTGCAGGACCTCAGTAGGGGTGTGCAGGACATCATTGTATGTGTGCAGGACCGTAGTAGAAGTGGGCAGGACATCATGGGACGTGTGCAGGACCCCAGAAGGGGTGTGCAGGACATCATGGGACCTGTGCAGGACCTCAATAGGGGTGTGCAGGACATCATGGATCGTGTGCAAGACCTTAGTAGGAGTGTGCAGGACACCATGGGACCTGTGCAGGACCTCAGTAGGAGTGTGCAGGACATCATTGTACGTGTGCAGGACCGTAGTAGACGTGGGCAGGACATCATGGGACGTGTGCACGACCCCAGAAGGGGTGTGCAGGACGTCGAAGAATGTGTGCAGGATCTCAGTAGGAGAGTGCAGGACATCATGGAACGTGTGCAGGACCTTAGTAGGAGTGTGCAGAACATCAAAGGACGTGCGCAGGACCTCCGTTGAATGTCCAGGACACCGTATGCAAGTCATGCCTCCGAATCAACAAGAGCGATAGGCAATTGCGCCAGAACAAGGCTATTGTAATCTCACTCGAGTTGGCTCTAAAATTTTCTAAGTTCTGACTCCGAATTCGCTACATCTTCACTACCGCTGGTGTTGTTTTTCTGCTTGTAGTCCAGGCAGATCCTCAACTGCTGACCTCTGGAGAAGGACGGTGTGTGAATGAAGACACACCGCTCTTCACTTCTTTTATCTTTATCATTGATCAATTGGGTATCATCAAATTTGTTTAAGAGAGCCGAATAACATCATTCCTAAGGTTACGGTAGTCCTCTTCTAGCGCACTTAACTATCGTTCGTGCTGGAAATCAATTTCCATTTTCAGGCTCAATTTTATGATTGAGCCCGGTAGACCACACTGGTAGACTTTGGCGCGTCAAAAATGTTGGACGATGAGGTTGGAAGGCGTCAAAGATTAATATCCGCCACTAATTCTCACCAGTCATCTAGCACTTTTTTCCTAGAATGTTGGTGCGACCGTAAGACAACAGGAAAAATAGTTACGGCACGAACTCCACATGCAAAAAAACTCTGAAAATGATTTCGGCGCGAAATCCAAATTCGTGTTTACAATGTGTTCCGATTGACTTTTCTTTAATGAAGAAGGGAGTTGAAAGAAGAATGAAGGTTTTTCATGGGCCCCTTCAACATTTTCGTTCACTAGAGGGGCCAAGCTACGCAAAAACATGAAAAAATAATATACGGTTTTCTGCGCGTACGATGTATTTAACTATCGTTCTTGTTCCGAATCAGACATATGGGCCGGCGCAGACGAGCCACGTCAGCAAGAACCGGCGAAGTTTGGCTAGAGCGACTGACCCTGGGTCTATCCTAGACGGGGTGAGGCCACCCAAGACTCATAGAAATGATGGAAAATTCTGATAAAAGATGTCTGATACTGCTATCAATCATTGTTTTATAGAAACTTCATGAAAATACTCCGACTGGTAGCCTTACCAATGGGTGGTTCATTTCACTTCTTGTCTTGAATGGTGGTGCCCCCTCTCCCCTGTCTAGGATTGTGCCCCAACCCTGTACAATTGGGTCATTTTAAAACTCATTTCTTCATTTTCTCGACTTTTAAATTCAAAAAAGTATATGCCTTGTATCTTGTCTGTAGGAAGTCACGCGTTGCAACTATTATCTTGCAATCCTAGCAGCTGTTTCTTCATTTCTACCACTATGTTTCAAAGAAAAACAACTTGCCTTTAGAGCTTGACGATATTGTAGAAGGAAACCCTTGTAAAAAGTTGTGAAATTTCTGAAAGTTGGGCTCCGCAGAAAAAGGTCAAGGATTTGGCATTGCTCCTAAATGTCGTGAAATTGTCTTATTGGATTTGGCTCTCAACTTGATTTTTCAAATGTAGTGAAATTGTCGAATTGATTTGGATGTGATGATACTATATGCAGATAACATAATCATTAAATGTAGTGAAATTGTTGCAAACGGATTTGGCAGGAGCTGTATCAATTATCACAGTCAAATCACGCGTCAGAAGGGTTTTCCTTGGAGCGCATATTGAATCGAATGAGAACAGGAATAAACCTAGCAGCAAAACGTTTCTATACAATGCGAACCGTGAAAGCATTGAGGACACGAAGACATAGTCAGTAGCGAGTAAATTGCGTTAGATTTCGTTTTCATGATTTTTATCTCATCGGTGAGGGAAGGTCTGGTACCTGAAAAGGCCACACTGAAAAGGCAGAATAGCATTTGAAACCTTAATTCTAGCCCATAAGGCCACGTTTCCTGTTCAGCATTGTTGACTGAGGATTATTATTTTTTCTTTTGTCTTCATTCGCTCGCCAGAGGACCTTCTGACGCATGATTTGACTGTGATAATTGATAGAGCTCCTGCCAAATCCGTTTGCAACAATTTCACTACATTTAATGATTATGTTATCTGCATATAGTATCATCACATCCAAATCAATTCGACAATTTCACTACATTTGAAAAATCAAGTTGAGAGCCAAATCCAATAAGACAATTTCACGACATTTAGGAGCAATGCCAAATCCTTGACCTTTTCTGCGGAGCCCAACTTTCAGAAATGGTATTTCTGAAATTGTCCTACAAACGGAGATATGGCTCGTTGATAACGTCTGTAGTTTAAGGGCAAAAATTTGGTGGACGAATTGTCTCAGACCTGTATTTCTCTTGATTCGCAGTGGCTGCACGAGAGCAAAACAGGATGAGGAGATAGATCGGAAAGGGAGTGGGGAACGACGACTTGGTTGAAAATCATCCATCCATTTAGCCGCTATTGAGATCGAAAATCAGGAAGGGGGCCGGGCCTGTGGTGGTGGCTGGAGGGGGTCGGACCCTTGGAGGTCGCTTATATCTCGCTTACTTGGAGGAATTGAGATCTCCCATTTGGCACGTGTTATGCAGGAGTGGTCTTCTACACAATTACACGATAATCTCAAAATTCATATCTTAGGGTGAGGGTGTACTGTATTTTCTCTATCGACTTTTGAGAAAGGAGGAGTTGATCGTTAAAGATCGCTGTTTTGACCAACGATCTCACGATCAAAGGATGTTTATCCTTCTTCTAAGTGATTTGTGGGTTAGAAAAGTTTAATCGATGTGTATAGAAAAGTCGTTCTTCACGTAAACGTGCATCATATTCCTTTAACTTCCCCTAATTTGTACTATATTAATTGTTTATCATTAACTTATGCGGTGGTTGACAGCAAATTGTGTCCGATGACTGATGGAAGGCCGGCCTCTTTTGACGGAATTTGAGAGACTCGGTCATATATATCTTAACAACGAGGCATTGATGACCAATCAACCTCTCCCTACCTTCTCAGACGGCCAATCAACTAATAAAACTTTCGAAAAACAGTAAGAGGATTTCAGCGCGTACAATGCCTTTAAATCACGATGCTAATTTACGAATAACGAGAAAAAATTTACTGACCTCCATTTGTGCTCAACTCACCGGACAACCTAATATTTGATTAATCCAGCGAAATAAAATATTTACAAATTCTGTGAACTCTCTGTAAACTCAACAAAAAAAGCTGCGTGTAGTTGTGTAAAAACATGTAACTGCCACAAATGAAGCCGATTTTTCCAAGGAACCAGCTAGAAAGCAGAATGCACCTATGCGCATTGTACGCTCATTGAACCATACTTAGTTTTGTCGTCTAGTTTAACCCATTCACGACCACGTGTCCCACCGGTTAAATACCATTTTCTAAAATCGATTTCTCCGTCATAAGAAACTACTTTCGAACATACAAATGATCAATCTATTGACCTACCTAAGACTTGAATAAAACGCTCGTGTTCCATCAGTCGGTCAAACGCAAAAACATATTTAGACTTTTCTAGAATCAGGAGGACTAAAGTGGAGGAAAAAACGGCTATTAAGTTACTTTAGAAGCATTTTATGATTTCTTTTTTTCTTATATTGCTAGCTTTTGAATTGCTTAGTGAAAACCTATCATTCAAAACTCGTTCACTTTTCTGAAAACGTTGCGGTTCAGTTAACCACGTTTTGGTTTTGAGTAATTGTTTCTCCATAACGGAAGCGTCTCGGAAGCTCAAACATTGGTACTGTTCAATCATCGTTGCTAGCTACAATAAAGACACAAAAAAATGAAAGCAGTTACGCGTGGGACGCTACTCAAGCCAGCTTGTCCCAACGGTGGGACACGTTAAACGGTGACACAATATTGCACGCGGTCCGAACTTGCAGTCACCTGAAATTAGGCGTGGTCGTGAATGGGTTAATGTGTGTCGTGCCCGAATTGAAAGCTTCGTATGTTGGAGCAGCGCGTGCCCTGACTGTGCTTGAAACCGCCTAGTCTTCGAGTTGAATGCATATACGACAGCATCGCGGCGATTGTCTGAGTACACGGTGAACAATTCTGCAAGACGCGTTCAGGGAATCCTTTCCGGATAGTGTCTATCCATCCGCCTAACTTCACGTGCATCGGTTCTGATACTATGTTGATCTGGTCTAGAGAGCAAATAGTCTTTGATGCCGAATTGCTTGCAGGTCAATTTCTATCATTGGTGAGGTCAGAAAGCGGCCAAGTGTACCTGATCGATTCATATTGTCCACATCTAGGTGCGAGTTTCAACGTCGGCGGAAAGGTGAGTGTATATAAACATATCGTTGGGATCTTGTGGAGCTTCCTGCAAGTTCTCTGAAAGTTTTGGCCATAAAAGAGCCGCGAAATGCCTTCTTGCCGCGTAGTAGCCGCTAAATAGCCGCCAGATAATGCTCGCCGCGGAATAGCCAAGAAATAATGTTCTCCAGGTAGATATACGGAACATTCCAAAGCCATGATTTAGATGTCAGCACCTCCGTCGGTTCAATTACCCAAGTTTGAGGTACTTGAACCTCGTTCAGGCTCTGGAGGCCCCGCCCAACCGCTGGCGGCCCCTGATGGTGGCTCGGCGAGCCGGCGACGGTTGCGTCTTGGTTAATTTTGTTCACTTCTAATTTTTTCTCGGCCACATCTCGGCTATTTCTCGGCTACTTCTTGTCCGTTCCGCGAGAAGCCGAGAAACAGCCCCAAAATAGCCGGAAAGTAGCCCACCAGGAGCCGCTGCGGAGCCTGGTGGGCAATTTTCCGGCTATTTCGCGGCCAAAACTCTCACAGTTCAAGCGTTGCAGGCATTTACTAGGTTTTTGTGAGCTATTCGAGGAGTAGAGCGGTTTTGCTTACAGGTGGTCGAAGATAATTGTGTACAGTGTCCGTTCCATGGTTGGATATTTTCGGCTGAGACTGGAAAGTGTACGCGAATACCTTATGATAACGGAACGATTCCTGAACAAGCGAAGGTACGCATGAACTTCTGGAGCTATGTGTAGTTTTTACAACTGAAACATTTTTAGGTATCCGTTTGGCCAGTGGTGGAGCGCAATCAGCACATTTATGTATGGTGAGAAACGTCGCAGTCTGGGATGGCAGCAGTTTGATCTTAGCTATGACCCGTTGTGTAGCAATGAAGTGAGTTTGTCGTTCTGCGGCAGCTCACAATGCAGTTAGGGTGACTGTAGTAGTTGACTAGCGAATGACTGCAAGCCGACTTCGTACCCAACTCAGAGCCCTTACCGTCAAACTACTTCCATTCCCGGTGTGCTGTGATATTATAATTATTGACTGCTGGTACTAGCACCTCACACACTTGGAGGGTGCAGAGGCAGCTCCACAGTGAGCAACTTTTCGAACACCGAGGGAAGTCTACCCACTTGCACACTAAAAAGGCGAGGGCCGGACAAAGTAGTGTGAGGTGAGACGGCACGAGTTCGTAGTGTCTTCCGACCCTCGTTTCCCTTCCCCGCTCTATGGAGAGAGGTGGAAGAGATGCAACGAAAAAAGTTATTTCTGATTCCCTATCATCTCTTATACATTCTTTCCAAGGGTTGGGAGTGTCCGCGAAAGCTCAAAGACGGAAGAAGCCCAAGCCGTAGCACATCGCGGTGTAATGTTCGATACTCGCCCCTTCCAGTGTGTTTGTGGCAGAACAACCCTGGGTGTTGGGACTAACTCTATCCTGTAGAGCTGCGCTCGCCCATTCCAAGTGTGTGTAGCCGCTATGTTGGAAATCATTGCGTGCATTTCAACTGCTGAACTGGTAGTGCTCATTATCAGGTATCACTGCGACGGCCATGAACCCGAATGGGAAGTAGAAGAATTGGATGGGATTACAAGTGGCGACTGGACTTATGGCGGTCGAACCGAACATGAAATCATGTGCCATTGCCAAGAGATTCCCGAAAACGGCGCCGACATAGCCCACCTAAACTACTTGCACTTGACCGGGCCTAATAGCGGTGAGTGTTCTGAAAGCTGAGGTTTCAAACCGCTGGTAAATGATAGTTGGTGTGATGACGATAATTTCAGGCAATAATCTCTTCAAAATCGATCTCGACAACCCTACGCCATTAATTCGGCACATCTGGGATGGTAAATGGGCTCCTCGAACAGGTGATGAGGCACATATTTCCGTGATGCATCTCGACCAGTACATGACTATCGGAGGCTTCAGAATCCCACTAACATCTAGTAAATTGAGGGCTGAGCAGGTTAGTTTGGCGTCTTTTACCGTGCACTTTTCTGTCAATGATGAGGTCTGTGGCCGTATTCATAAAACTACGGGAGCCTCCTGGGAAGTTTTTTAGAGCGAGCCGATGTATTCGGCGGGCGTACTTTGAACCCACCGGGGAGGCTTCCGTAGCTTCATGAATGCGCCACTTGATCACATGAGTGATAACCACAAGATTGATCTGTCTCGAAGCCTCAATTATAATAACCGTGATATAGAGAGTATTGAGACTTCTATTTCACAAAACGCTTTATTGATAAGATTTCGTTGTCATTACCACCTTCATCAGGCCTGCAACATCGTTGCTGGGTATGCGTAACACCTGTATAACAAGCAAAAACTCAAACTGAGCAGGGGCGGTCACGCTACTCAACTGCACCTATAACGCAATATCTCAGACAATCAGATGCGGTGTCACAAGAGCAGCTTTAGCTCACTTCACTGCCTCGCTGATTATAGGTAACTAAAGCTTGCTATGCGAGCTGTGCTTTTCCTAGAGCTAATGATAGCTACCGCAGCCGCTACGCAATAAGCCGTAGGGCATCGCTCAACTCATCCTTGTTGTTAATTTCGGGGACGAGATGTTTTGTGGCTAGGGCTTCTAGTTTCCTTTCCATTGGAGCTTCACGAGAGCGAGGAAGCTTCTTTAAACCCTAGCCGTAAAACGCCCTGCCCCCGAAAGTAGGAAGCTGGGATGGGTTGAGCGATGCCCTGTGGCTTATCATAAAGCAGCTGCGATAACTAAAATAAGCCAAAGAAAAGCACATCACGCATGAAGTAAGCTTTAAGTTGCTAAAATCGCGAAGCGGGCAGGTGAGCTCAAGCTGCACATTATCTGTGATATTGAGTTATAGGAGTCTTTGAGTAGCGTGACCGCTCCTGGTCTGTTTGACCTCAATTGTTGCAGAGTTGTTGCCTATATGGAGCAGCGCTTTGCAGGTCTGAAGGTATTGATGACACCGAAACCTTACCAATAAGACGGTTTATGAAGTAGACGTCTCAGTACTTCACGATAAGGGATAATGTTCAATTATTTAATATGCAATACTCATCCCCTCAGCATGGTCCAGAATCGTGCACATGTGATATTCTGACTTTGGAAGATTCTCGGCCACGGAGTTTGTGCTGCAGCATGTGACACTCTCAAGAGCCTCTGTACAGCAGCTCTGTCCGTTTCAAAATGTACTCCCACCGTGCCGCGATGGTTCGCCAAGGATTTGCTTCCTTATCAGGCGAGGGCCACTCAGGTATACAAGTAATTTAGAGGCTCTCAACCGTACAATAACTAGTCACGATCGGGTGTTGTTGATCAAGTATACCTCGTGTCACTTCCAATTGGGAAGCTGCTTCAAGCCGGAAAAGTGGCACGAAGGTATTATGACTATCGATTGGATTATTCCCGCTTTGCGGCAATCCTTTTGCGGCTTCCTTATTGAATGACATGGGCGATGCACAAAAATAACAGGCTAATCTACTCGAACGGAAAGATCTTGAAAGGAACAGCCCGATGCTTCACACTGCGAAGAGCAGGTTAATGACATCGTACACACTGGAAACCATGTACAAATGACAGAAGCTCTCTTCAAAAACCCTGACTTGTGAATAAAGCCAAGATTGAATGTAGTTGACAACCGAGGACTATCCTAAACGGAGGGGGGCCTCTCAAGATTCAAGTCAGAAATTGGATGAACCACCGATCTATAACGCTATCAATCGAAGTACTTCTATAAAGTTTCATCAACAGCAATGATTGATAGAAGCATTGCATTCATTTTTTTAAATTGATTTTGCATTCATTTCCATGAGAAAACCTTGGATGGCCCCACCCGTCTAGGATAGTCCCGACAACCGTGTCTTACTTCGTGCCACGTCGATTTTCCAAACAAGCTGGATTGCAAGCGATTCCTTTAGTACTGGGTCGTGGTGGACAAATTAGTACAGATGACAGGTTAAAGTTTGTGGAATGCTTCACACTAGATCTTCCATGTCTTCGGACTGATGTAATTTTGACGTGCCAGGCTCTGTCATTTAACCAAGCTGGGCTTAGGTAAGGGTTTGAAGATGGAAAACGTGTTGGGTAGTTTCCACCGTGTACGATGCCTTCAAAGACACAGTCTAACCTCGGAAATGTTATCCAGTTCTTCCGGAGTCTTGGAGAGAATTCCGCGCTTATCACCAATGGTATCTACGGGAATAGCTCATTGAAGCTCACTGTGAATTGAGTTATGACCTTTTCAAAAAATGTTCAAATTTGAGTAGCGAATGTATGGTAGACGAGTTTTCCAGTTAGGCCTGCATTCCCCTCATACGCTGAAGATTCACGGGGAGGGGGGAGCTTCTTGAAAATGCAGACTCAGATTTAAAAGGGAAAGGCTTTTTGATTCAAATAATACATTGCAAGCATCTAGCCACTGTTGGGCTCAAGAGACCATCAGCAGAGTTCGGCACGAGGTGCGTGGCTCCACAGGGAGGCGGTCTGGATAAAGGTCTGGGGGTGTACCAGCCTGCCGCCGGGGAGGCCATGGACCATCCCAAATGGGGAGTATATATACTGGTTTAGAGCGAATTTCTAACGAAAGATCTGATTATAACTTCCAGTTAATATCAGAGCTGCTTTACTTGGAGCTATAGTGGAATCTCTTGAGGGATAGAAGCTCTCTACGCACCGTAGGGAGGAGTTGTCCCGCCTTCTGCATCTCTGAGGAATTTACCACTCGGAACCACTTCTGCTTCAAGTGAAGTAGTGGATCGTTTTGAACTGGCAGAAACTCAGAGTAAATCCTCCCCTGTGTGTAGAGGAGCTCCTATCCCGAAGTTTTACGAATAGTAAAAGCTGCTTCTACGGTTGGAATATAAGAAAACGCCTGGAAAATTTAATCTAATCACGCTTTTGGAGGGGGTGGAGTAAACTTGGCTTTCTCCACACCTCGTGCAGTACCGCATCAGAGGGGGTCGTACCATTGTGGCTTTGCTGAAGTGCGTGTCAGAGAGGCTTCTTTCCCCTAACTCGCTTATTCGGAGGAAGTGAGGGCCTCACAGTGAGCTTGGCAGGTGTTACACAAAGTGGGCAACTTCACGATTATCAGTTTGAAGTTCAAGATTTTGGTCCATGAGGTTGGGCTGTGTCCCCAACAAGTCCGTTTCACATGTACTGATCAATGACCCCTTACTACGAAACTGAGACATAGCATTCACTCTTTCAGGTTTCGATTGAATTAGATTTACTGTCGCACCATCTACCAAAGAAATGGTTTTCATTGCAGTTCGAACGCATGATATAAGGGTTCTGGTCAAATAAGAAATACATCAAGAATCCCATTGCCTCGTGAAAATGACGGGCCAATAAAACAAACACCGCAGGGTTGGTTTGGTTTACTGTTGCTGCTATCGCTTGTGCCACATGCAAGGAAAGAGATCATCTGTCGTGGGGCTGATACAGTGTCAGTGTGAAATGATTTCGTTAGTCTCTTACTGCATACTTTCTGCATGTGGCTCTCTTTTTCTTTTCAAAAATCTAGCACGTGGAGTAATGTTTGAAATTTGAGGCAGACTGTCGCACTCGCACTACAAAGCAAAGGAGCAGTCCACTGATTGTCGTGCCGAATGGTCAAGAATTGTCGAATCAAGCAAAAATCCGTTTAAGATTGGTAGATTTGTTACATGCAGAAATAAATATTCGATATGATCTATTCACATGTTGTGAAAAGGACACTAGCATTGCATAGTATTAAAAGCATGTTATAGACACTGTAAGTAGTGTGAAATCAGGGCACATAGAATATTATAAATTTTAAAGGGCGAAGGCAACCTATCTCCATTCCCTAGAAATTACTGAACACACAATGTGAGTCTCCCACTATTGTCATAAAGACGATCATGATGAAACGGAATCATGGTTTCAGACTGCCGGTGGCAGTAAAGCCACATTCATGAAGCTGAAGTCGCTTCGACTTCTGGCATTGTTGCGAACTAAATCGCTGGACGATGCGATTCAAAATCGCTTCGTCCAGCGATTTCCAAATCGTCGAACGGCTCTGGGATCGCTCGTAGAAAGCAATTCCACGAAGCGCGACGGAGACTTTGCTGTTGTGGAGACAATGAACCTCGTGAATGTATATCTAATATAAAATATACAGAGTAGGACAAAAGGTGTAGGTAGTATTATTACATTCTGCTCAGAATCAGACCGGTCATATAAAGTTGTATATTTTATCCATGGCCCAGATATCACTTAAAAGCCTGACGCAAGGCATCGTATCCAGTGATGGTGTCTGGCAACTTTTAGACTTACGGGTGTACCTCTTAAAGGCAGTGGTCGCGATCAAATATGCTTGTCGTGTTTTTCTCTCCAAATCCTCTCCTGGGTCTCTATGCAGTAGGACCTATAAGAAAAAATCGCGAAAAACTCACTGTTTTAAATGGGCCGAATTTGGAAACCTGAACTTTTCTTGTCTTTTTGATGGTGGACGAGCTCCTCTCCACATCATCGTGTTTTGCTTATACTGATGACCTTCTTATATCAAGCGAACATCAGCTAGCTTGAAATTTAATGTCATTCTGGCAATGGAACCTTCGAATTTATGCACACATCTAGTCGCAAAAACATTGACCGATCAGCGTGATGCTTTCATTATTCAAACTGTTTTTATTCGTTAAATTTGCATTTATTTCGTCCTCTCTGAATACGATGATTTTTGACTGCTCGGCTGATAATGAGACTGCTGATCTGAGTTTCGTTGTCACTTGCAAAAGCTGTGCACGAAATAATCTGCTTGCAGCTTCTTTGGGCCCTAGAAACTCTGTTTGTAGACCGTTTTTCACCGCGCTACCTTCATAGTTTTTCAGCTGTTTTTGATCTAAGCTGATTTTTGTAGTTTTTTCGATAACGTTTTTCATCGTGACCACTGCCTTTAAGCGCCGCTACAGGTAACAGACGCGATAGTGCTCGAGGCGCGGTGCACCTTTCGTACATGTCTATAATTACAGCTACGAAGGCTATTTGTGTGTGGGACTGCCTCCCAAATCTGTATAAAAGGCGGATTTGTGATATATTATTGTTCGTTCATACCATGGTTGAATAAACCATATGAGCCACGATCGACTAACATATACTAAAAATCCACCAAACTATGCGGACAACGAAGCGAGATTGAGTGTCGAGTTCTGCAGTTTGGCGCTGAATACCCTACGTCTTGACGATATTATAGCCTTCAGTCGCTTCGGAACGATTCCAAACCTGCTTCCATCATGGAAGTGACGCGACTAGTCGAAGCAGACCAGCTATGAATGGGGCTTAAAGGCAGTGGTCGCGATAAATATGTTTGTCTTCTTTTTCTCTCTCTAAACCCTCTTCTGGGTTTAGACTAGTATTACCAGAGAAAAAAATCGCGAAAAAACCGCTGTTTGGGGCCAAACTTTGAAGCCTGAACTTTCTTGTCTTTCTATGTTGACGAGCCTACTCCCACATCAATATCGGCATCAATGACTTCTCTTCCTCATACTTCAAGAACATCAGGTGGCTTTTGAAAATTGAATTTCAATCAATGAACATTATCCTTCGGACCCATCCGAAGTCATAAACATTGACTGAAGTGCTTGCTTTCATTGGGTAAAACCTTCTTTTTCATTACATGTAAATTTGAATTTTTTTTTCGGCGCGCTGTGCACGTGTGCACGAACTTAGCATCTTTGGGCCTCTAGAAACCTAATTTAAGCCCGTTTTTCACCGCACTACTCACTTCATAGTTTTCCAGCTGTTTTCTATCTAAGCAGATTTTTACAGTTTAGATAACGTTTTTTCACTGCGACCACTGTCTTTAGCGCAGGGCAGTGTCTCAGTGACGAAAATTGTTTTTTCTGCCTTTTCCTGCCTATCTTTGAAAACGGCCCCATGCTGATTCCAATAACGATGTCTCTGAAACTTAAAAAGACCTTCTGGGAATGGAGTTAGTGGTCCCCTCAAAAATTGAGCTAGGGGAAAATGGTGCAGACGAGTTGTCCTGAGGCTTGTAACTTGCGTTTTTTGCAGCCGATCCATGCGCAGCTGACCTGAGTAAAGAGAGAGAAGTGCTGAGAGAATGTAAGTGGAATGAACGGGCTAATGATTGGAAATCATCGCTCATCCTTCACGATCTTGAGCATTCATTTGTTTACGTCGGTGGGCGTGATGCGCTTTTGAGGTTTGCCTTGCGCTCGAAATGGCAACTTCAGGCTTTTTTGGAGCTTTTCCTGGCCCGTTTTCATGCGTTCTTTCGACGTCAACGTTACATTGTGCCCCCCCCCACTACCCATTCCTAGTGGAAACTGAAACACATTTTTTATCGTGAACACTGCCTTTAAAGGCAGTGTTCACGGTAATCTTCGGATTTTGAGATTAATCGCTAAATCGATTGTTTGGCCCCCCGAGTAGAACTTTCGAAATGACGAAGAAACCGGAGAAAAACGCACCAGAAGGGCACGAAATCCTCAAGTATCAGCCCGCCTCTTAAGTATCAATGGAACTGTTCGTTGTGACAATGAAATCTTTGTGGACCCGTCTTTGCAATTCTCCGTTCTGTGTTGTTCCGTTCTTTCCTTCGGGCCCTAACTAATATACCTCCGTTTTCGCCCGTAAAATTCCTCTTCCATCTTCAATTAGTCCCATTTTTTTACCGGTGACAAACCACCTTGAACATGTTCATCCAACCAGACAACTAGTCCAGGCCATAGAATAATGTCACTGAAATAAGACGAATTAGTGCGTTTCTCGTCGTTTCTTCGTGATTTCGGTAACACTTGGTTGCCAACGCACTGTTTTGAGTAGAAAACTCGGAAACGAGAATCATCGTGAACACTGCCTTTAAGTCGGCACAATAGCGTTAATGCTCCAGGGCAACATCGAATGCCACCCTTCGTAGTGATCGGGAGCTGCTACTAACGGCAACACATGCTGCCAATCTGTGCTGCCGCTCTATCCCTCCTTGTGAACAGTAGCTGCTGTTAAGGTAGGATGACTATTGGTCGAATGATTTTGAGCCCGATTGCTGAGCGCGGCTTCCAACTTGATAGACACAGCCGATATGCTAGCGTTCTACCTCAAGGCTAGGAGCAGGAGCTGCTAAGTTAACGGCAGCATATCCTGCCAAACCCCTAGTTATCGACAGCCATTTCTGCAAACCTGAGAGAAGAATTTTGGATTACCACCCTCTTTTAGCGGTGTAGGATATGGTCCTTGCCACGGTCCGCGCAGCAAGGGAGGCCAGCCTCGCCACGGTCCGGGCAACGAGGACATCATTTTCGCCACGGTCCACAACGGGAGGCCTTCTCAAGCGATGGGCCATGGGAACGATCCCTCATGGTCCGGAAATTTACGTTCAGAAAGTGACGCAAGGTCACCTCGACCGGCTTCAAACGGCCAACTGCCCCTGAGCGACACTTCCGGGCCGCCGTCGTACCAAAAAGCAGGATGTATCAGACAAATCAATGGAGGAGGGAGCACGTCAGCAGACACTAGGAGAGGGGGCTGTCGATATCACGCGTGCCACAGGGCAAACAAAGGGCCGGTTGTATTCCAGCACAAGCAGCAGGAGTTCTGCTAGTTGGCAGCAGTTTCAGTTACTTCTGAGCTGGAAAACAACCTCCTTTTTTTACCCTTTCTGCCGATCTCTTTGCGTGCCAGCCGATAAACAAAGGGGTTGCAGTATTCCAGCACATGCAGCATTCACTCCTGCTGCGTTAGCAGTAGCTACAGCACGGGCGCTGCTACCCTTTGTGCCGGAGTGCTAACGCTATTGTGCCGGCATACAACCACCCCCCTACTGTCTGAGTTCATGGTTGCTGGTCATCAAATCCGCTATTATAAAAATTTGACAAGATAAGAAATTGAACTTGTGTACTTCTAGTAAGGGAGGGTAGCAGCACCATACATTGACCGAATCGAATGATTCGGAAAAATCATTCGACTGAAAAGTCGACTTCCCCGAATTATTCTGAAAAGTCGAATAATCCGGAAGAAGGTCAATTCTGAATCCATTCGGAAAAGTCGAATACTCGAAGAAGGCCAATTCTCGAATTTTTGAAAACCAATTCCCATATTATTCGAAAACCGAGTATTCGAAAATCAAAAATCCCTAAACATTCGAAAAGAAACTGAATTTTCGGCTTTATTCGGCCCACATGAAAAAACCATTCAAATAATACGATTATTGAAGAGTAATTGCTAAATGACCATTAAGTAATAGACTTAATGCTAAAATAGATATCTAAGCATTGAATTAAAGCGAATATGGAACTGTTCTTTCTCGAAAGTGCCGAGTCCCTTGAAAATATGCTTCCATGAAATCGGTCATTGTGACTCTCCTATGGCTGTGTTCGGATTACTGATTTATTCAGGATTTTAGGTTTAATGTCCGAAGTCAACTGCATAATCAAAACAAATGAATGCGACAGAATCCACGTTTTTCAGTACTTATTTCGAATAAGCAATAAATTCTTGAGCATCGATTAGTTTCAATCCAGGGTAACTCAGCTTCCCATGCTCTGGATTACAGAAACATCAGTATCCCAAGGTTAATTTAAATCTACCCACACCGACTTACCGTTAATGGAGTCTGATTCCGAGAGATTTCCTTCCTTTTGGCAAATCATTGCCGCCGAGCGGATCGCCGCGCTGCCTGCTCATCTCAGGCCCCGTCATATAAGGGCTTATGCAGAGTTGCAGCCGCCAGGCGGCGCGCCGCCGAGCGAGAGGATTGGGGCGTGGCCAAAACATGACGCGGTGGCGCCCTTCGATGCCTCGCAGAGTGGCAGCGTTGCTCTCGTCGTTCTTCATTTTCGTTCATTACATACAACCTCATTCATTCCACGCCATAGTTTGAATTTTTTCGATTTCGAAATTTCGTCATCACTTTCCTGGCTTGCTTTCATGTGTTCGTTGTTGTATTTCATTTCGAGAAAATTTTTTTGAAGTAGCTGCTCTCAGAAGCGCAAAACATAAAATCTTGTGGCTACGTTATCGCTGGTAATGAGGATTTCTTGAAATTCTTGTGTCAATTAGAGTGAATCGGGATATATCACATAAAAAAAAACCACGAATGATTTGGAAAAAAAGTGCTCTGCCTGTTTATGGAAGGGTGCGATCAATACCTCAAATGAGAGTGAAAATAGAAAAAAAAACGCATGGATGACTAAACAATGAAAAAATCATTGAACGGTCCGATGGCGGCACTTTTCGCCGGCCGTAGAAATGCTCCAGACCATTCCTCGCCGCCGCCCACTGGCGGCATCGTGGCGGAGACCGCTGCTGTCGCGGCGACGAAAACACTTTCCAAGGTACCCGCGTCGCCGCTCTCGCCTCTCGCGCGGCATGTCGCCGCCCTCGCCCACTGCGTGGCGTCCCCACTCTCCATCATTGCCCCGCCGCAGCGAGACTCGCCGCGGGGCAACTCTGCATAGCCCTATAGTCGGCCGATAAGTTGTAGCCACCCCGGTCGATCCATATGCAATGGATTGCCACTCAGGTCGAAAAATTCCCCGATGTGTCTGGAGTGCACCCGCCCGCTGCATCCTGACCCGTACGTGTCCGTACCGGTCACTACGTATGCAATGCATCATGGCTCACGCAGGTGTAAACCTTTCCCCCCCCCCCGATGTCCTAGTCCGCCCTGTCCCGACCGTGTCCGTCCCGGTCGATACATGGGCAATACAGTGCTCATTGAGGAAGCAGAAATCGCTGTGTTGTGGCCGGACTGTGCCGCCGTCCGTAGTGCGGCTCAGGGGTGCTCCCGCCCAATGGATTTGCACACATCCGACACACCAGGGTCGGCGCGCTGGAGAACAAGGGAAGGGAGAGGAGGGCGCAGGATCACTGGGACCGAAAAGGATGGTGCAGTCCGGACTTCGGCCGACTCAGACGGGGTTCAGGTCGTTTATACGCGGCGTTGCCGCCGAGCGGCGCGGCACAGTGCATTTCTGCAATATTGATCACGCGGTGCGGCACGATCAACAGGATATTGTAAGATTGCATCTTCGCCGCGCCATTGCTCGGCGGCGAAAGTA
>JAPDOI010002048.1:0-96508 GCA_029168955.1 Aplectana chamaeleonis | reverse complement strand
TACGCCATCGGTGAGTGATTTTGCGGATGCAGAACTATACTTCTTCCGAATCAAATGATCGGATGAGTATCCGACTGTTTCAGTCGGATAAAAAGTCGACTTTTCATTCGAAGAGTCGGATATTCGAAAAAGCGCGATATCCGACCATAGTCAAAAAGGCGAATATTCGCAAAAGATGCGATATCTCGACTACAGTCGAAAAGTTGAATATTCGAAAAAGGGCGATATCCGACTACAGTCGAAAAGTGCGAATATTGAAGAAGAAAATGTACCGCAAATATCCGAGGCTATAGTCGAAAAGTCCGGATATTCGAAATAAATTTCCATCTCTGGAACAATAATTATACTGCATGGTTTACATGTTCCGGATCGAATAATCGGACGAATATCCGAACTGTTTCAGTCGGATAAAAAAAATCGACTTTTATTCGAAAAGTCGAATATTCGAAAAAGTGCGATCATCCGACTACCCAGTTCAGAAAAGTCGAATAATATTCCGAAAAAGGGCGATATCCGACTACGAGTCGAAAAAGTCGAATATTCGAAAAGGGTTTGATATCCGACTACAGTCGAAAAGTCGAATATTCTGAAAGTATTGTACAATATCCGACTTTATAGTCGAAAGAGTCGGATATTCGAAATAAATTCCATCTGGAACAAAGTATTGAATGCAGACCACAGTAAGCGCGCGCGGTCGCGCAACGCTGCACAGCATCATGCTTATTCAAGTTTCCCTGCGAAGAGTGTGACTCATCATTGAGCAATCTTCCGGGAGTGTTACACAGGAAAGAAATCGGAATCCTCGTTTTAGGAGAAAAATGCTAGAATTTTCTTACCTGGTTGAAGATAAATCCTCCGTATTAAGCTCAATTTAAGAAGAAATATCAAGCAGAACCATTCTGAAAATTCTCTGTTGTCGGTGAGTGATTCTGCGGATGCAGACCACCCAGTCATGCAGCGCGCGGTCGCGGCGCTATGCGCAGCATTCATTCAGTTTCCCTGCGATGAGTGTGACTCATCATTGAACAATCTTCGGCAATCAATCAGTATACCAGGGAAATGTTGAATCCACGTTTTATTAGCAAAAAATACATTTTATTACCGAGGTGAGTAGAAATACTTCAAGCAGAAACTGCAAAAATATCTACTAATTAAGGCAACAACAATTTGAGACACAGGTTTCCAAGTTCTTTTTTTCACAACAAAAGTTACTCTTCCCAATCGAACGCTTGGTTTTTTCCTGGCCAGCCGCTCCCTGAAGCTCTTTAGGATCCATTCAACCCGCGGTGAGCGGATTCTTGCGCAGGCGACGTGCTCTGCTGATCTTTAAATTGAGCTTATTCGGAGGATTTTTCTCAACTAGGTGAGAATGCATTTTTTCTGCTTAAAACCGAGGATTCGATTTTTCACTTGTGTGCATTCCCGGAAAGATTGCTCAATGATGGAGTCCACACTCTGCAAGAGATACAGGAATAAATGTTGTGCAACGCGACCACTATATATTGTGTGTCATGCATCACTCACCAAACTCACTCACCGATGGCGTAGTGTTAGAATAAAATTTAGTAAACCAGGGACAAAGCCACCCACAACTGCTAACTCCTGTTCGGATTGTCTCTTGATGCTGATTCAATACGGACCACCTGTTCAGATAACTGCTTTCTTTTTCTGGAGTCGACCAGCCGTTCCGTCTCGCCATAATACCTCAGAGAACACCCATGATGTTTACTCCTCTCCCATTTCGACCTTTGGTCTTTCCAGATACCGGGATTTCATAACACTGACTCTGCAGTCCGTCTCCGCTCCTCGAATTCTATTCGGTTTTGGGGGACTGTTCTTCGAGCCGAGGCAGTATTTTCAGGCATCGAGGAGAGTGCGTCAGAGAGAGGGAGAGCAATAGCGTGGAGAGCCGCGGAGGAACCGAAGAAATTGCAGGGGAGACCATCGCTAAAACGGAATTCATATAGAACTAAAGAAAGATTAGCGGAGTGAAATCTCACACTTTTCCAGAGTACTAGAGACAGCTTTTAAGTCAAGAATTACTACACAAATATACTGGGGATGCTCACGTTCACGTTTCGCCGTTGATAGAGCATTCTTACTCTTTGGGTGGGCAAAGTAATATGCCATAACTATGTCCAAGAAAGTAACAATTTTCTAAACTTGGAAAGATTTTTTTGGAATTCAGGACGATGAGAAGGAAGCGATTAGTGTTTTTCCAGAATCAAAAAGTAACCACTCACAAAGATTTTGATTCCTTTTAGGGGAAATAGGCCATAACTAGGTGAAGACTTGAGTTTTTCTCAAGTCTGAACATACTAAATCGGAAGTCTCCTCATCGAGGAAATCGAATGGTTTTTTCAGGTTCTCAAAAAGTCCACTCCGAACGAAAACGGCGTTTTCGACGCGATTTCGCGTCGCCGACGCGCTTTGGGACAGAAGTTGTGGCCGGTATTGTAGGCTCTTCAGTGAAGCCGTACGAGCTTATTAGCATCGCAATCTTGAAGGCAGTGGTCGCGGTAAAACATTTCTGTCTTCTTTTCCTCTTTAAACCCCTTTCTGGATTCAGAGTAGTAGGGCCTGTAAGAAAAAAATTGCGAAAAAAACGCTGTTCCGTGCCAAATTGCCAGTCCGAAATTTCTTGTCTTTGATGATGTATGAGCCCACACCACATCATCGGCCTCTATGATCTCTAATATCAAGAGCATCAGCTGGCTTGAAATTGAATTTCAGTCAATGAATATTAACCTTCGGTCGGACTAGCTTGCTCGAATATTTATGTCCTCATCTAGGTAAAACGTTGAAAGGAGTGCTTGGTTACATGGTTACATGGTTGTTTTTAATAGCTAAATTTTCGTTTATTTCTGCCTGTGAATGTTGATGTGTTTTGACTTTACACTCACGAGACTGCGTTCTTTTTTTGCGGCGCTGTGCACGTGTGCACAAATTGGCTTCTTTGGGCCCTAGAAACTCTAATTCTAGGACGTTTTGTACCGCGATACCTTAATAGTTTTTTAGCTGTTTTCAATCCATGCCGATTTTTGTAGTTTTTCCATGACGTTTTTCATTGTGATCACTGCCTTTAACCATCTAGCGTCGCTAGCTTCGCTATCAAAAACAGTGCGGTGTAACTTGTCCACTCCTAAACCAATACGAAAAGAACCGTGATTTCTTTACTTGAATTCAGTTCATTTTTGGTTTTTCGTCATTTACCGGTTCCTCTCTCCCGGTCTATTTTTCCTATTGACATTGGCGCGTACATGTTGTGCGTTTCAAGGCAGTTCCCACCATAAAAACCATCTTCGACTCTGAGAAAGTTTGCCGCGTCAGTGCCGGGAAAGTTCCACGACCCTCGACTGTGCCGTTATAATTCTGCGATAGAACCGCGCCAACTCCGCGAGGATCTAGCAGCGAACCCGCGTGTAGTACGATGTGCTGTCCTGCGTGGTAAAACGATATTGTCGCCGATTCAATTCCCCAAGTTGGAGGTACTTCCGTATCTCTTCGGGTGCGAATATAGCGGTAACCTCTATCCTTATCAGACAGAGGACGTGACAACCGCACGTGCGTGTTTTTGGTCTCAGACTCCCTACTTGAACTATAATTTTTAACTGGCTCTATATGAGATACTTTCCTGGAGCCGCGACGGCACTATCGCGGAGCCGCAGCGGCACTTTTGCGTCTCCGCAACGGCTCCGTGGTGCCTGAAGGTACCGAAGCGGCACTATCGCGGAGCCGCAGCGACAATTTCTCTCAGAGGAGTTTTTACCGGAAATAGAAAGGCGCGGGGCTCGTTGCAGCAGCAATGACGAAAAAATTATTGTAGGAGCCTCAAAAGGCTCTACAAGGCCATGAACTTCTGTGTAGGGCGCAATACCCGCCCGCTCCCCTAAACGGCCACTGATCGAAGCTAACAACTGAAAAACTGACTCCGGGAAGAAAACAATACTTGGAAGTGGTGAGTTCGTTCCATCCGTGCATCAAGTGAATGGCTTGATCAACATGATAATCGTATGTTTTGTTGATGTCCAATTTTCAGTTGTTTGCTTTGCGCAGTAGCCGAAGTTTACACAGAATTGCAGCGTCAGGTATGTAGTGCTATTTGGGGCTCCCTTTAGCTGTTTTTTCGACATATGTAGCTGCTGCCTGTTGCTGTACTACACTTCATTTCATTTACCGATCATTTATTGCTAGCGCCAGAAAATAGTATGATCTGCCCCTCGCGCAACCGTTTTTTATTGCATAATTCTTACTCGAAAAAATGGGAGTGATTGGGTCTGATCTTTTTTACATTTGTTGTTTTTACCAGACGAAAACTGACACGGCGCATTTTCGAGCATGGTCATAATCGACAGGAATTGTCCTCCAAAAGTTAAAAAATATAAAATTTCCCGGGACGGAAAGTTTACATATCCATTTAATCAAACCGACTCCTTATAGCTACAGTTGACCGCAATGTTAAAAGTACATGGTGCGGTTGCGGGCTCGCACTAAAACTACGGTAGATTCTGGCACTTTGCCAGAATTCGTCATCGATCAGGGCCACAGCTGATATTCTCGTGAGCAGAGAGACGAACGTTGGCGCCGTTCGATGACGAAATCTGGCAAAGTGCCAGAATCTACCGTAATTTAGTGCGAGTCCGCAACCGCACCATGTTCTTTTAACATTGCGGTCAACTGTAATAACTTCTAAATGCATTCTTACGGTTTCCGGACAGAGCGCCGCGAAGCGGAGCGAACCCCCCCCCCCCGGCTTACGGTTCCCGGACGAAGCGCTACAAAGCGGCGCTTTGGCCGGGGTTTTCCTGACCGTGAGAGATTTAATTGGTTAAGAAAAGCCACACAGTTTCCGGACTTGACGCCGCGAAGCGACGCTTTGGCCGGGTTTAGATATAAGGGAAACCCGTTTATGTTAAAGATCAACACAAAGAGAAATCGTCGGAACTTGCTAATCTTTAAAGGCAGTGTTCACGATAAAAAATGTGTTTCAGTTTCCACTAGGTATGAGTAGTGGAGGGGCACACTGTAACGCTGACGTCGAAAGAACGCATGAAAACGAGCCAGGAAAAGCCCCAAGAGAGCCCGAATTCGCCACTCTGAGAGCAAGGCAAATCCTAAAAGCGCAGCACACGCCCATCGTCGTGAACAGATGAATGCTCGAGGTGGTGAGATGAGCGATGATTTCCAATCATTAGCTCCGTTCTTCCCTTCATTCTCAGCTTCTCTCTTTACTCAGGTCAGTTCACGTAGATCGGCTGCTAAAGACGGAACTAACAAGCCTTGGACAACTCGTCCACCATGTTTCCTTAGCTCAATCTTTGAGGGACCATAACTCCGTTTAAGAAGGTCTTGTAAGATATAAGAGACATCATTAAAATCAGTATGGGGCCGTTTTCAAGATAGGCGGAAAAACAGAAAAACGATTCTTATCGTGAACACTGCCCTTAAGGGCTCATATTCTCGTAATCTTGGCTTTTTCGCAATTTTTGGAACAAAAGGACCTACATTTTTCTGCACCCTGCATCGATCCTTTACGAAAACCTCACGAGAAAATTATGGTGAGCGCAAAGCGCGCACCTGATTTGGAAAAGGATTGCTTTTGCGCACACCCCTCGTTACAGAATCTCGGTTTGGAAGATAGTTCCAAACTTGGCATTTTCACAAAATGTAGAGCAGTAAAGGTTTTTCACACTGCTCAAATTTCAGCGAAATCTGCTTTGTGGTTCTCGAGATCTTGATAAATTTGTGAATTTTAAAATGTGTGTGTGTATGGTGTGTATGGTGTGTGTGGTGTGTGTGGTGTGTGTGGTGTGTGTGGTGTGTGGTGTGTGTGGTGTGTGTGGTGTGTGTGGTGTGTAAGGTGTGGGTGGTGTGTGTGGTGTTTGTGGTGTGTGTGGTGTGTGTGGTGTGTGTGTGGTGTGTGTGGTGTGTGTGTGGTGTATGTGTGGTGTGTGTGGTGTGTGTGGTGTGTGCAGTGTGTGTTGTGAGTGGTGTGTGTGGTGTTTGTGGTGTATGTGGTGTGTGGTGTGTGTGTGGTGTTTGTGGTGTGTGTGTGTGTGTGGTGTGTAGTGGTGTGTGTGTGGTGTGTGTGGTGTGTGTGTGGTGTGTGTGGTGTATGTGTGGTGTGTGTGGTGTGTGTGGTGTGTGTGTGGTGTGTGGTGTGTGTGTGTGTGGTGTGTAGTGTGTGTGTGTGTGTGTGTGTGTGTGTGTGTGTGTGTGGTGTGTAGTGTGTGTGTGTGTGTGTGTAGTGTGTGGTGTGTGCAGTGTGTGCAGTGTGTGTGGTGTGTGTGTGTGGTGTGTGGTGTGCAGTGGTGTGTGTGGTGTGTGTGTGTGTGTGTGGTGTGTGTGAGTGTATGTGTGGTGTGTGTGGTGTGTGTGGTGTGTGTGGTGTGTGTGGTGTGTGGTGTGTGTGTGTGTGTGTGTGTGTGGTGTGTGTGGTGTGTGTGGTGTGTGGTGTGTAAGGTGTGGAGTGGTGTGTGAGGTGTTTGTGGTGTGTGTGTGGTGTGTGTGGTGTGTGTGTGTGGTGTGTGTGGTGTGTGTGTGTGGTGTATGTGTGGTGTGTGTGGTGTGTGTGGTGTGTGCAGTGTGTGCTGTGAGTGGTGTGTGTGGTGTTTGTGGTGTATGTAGTGTGTGTGTGTGTGTGTGGTGTGTGTGTGTGTGGTGTGTGGTGTGTGTGTGGTGTGTGTGTGGTGTGTGTAATTGTGTGTGGTGTGTGTGGTGTGTGTGGTGTGTGTAGTGTGTGTGGTGTGTGTGTGTGTGTGTGTGTGGTGTGTGTGGTGTGTGTGGTGTGTGTGGTGTGTGTGTGGTGTGTGGTGTGTGGTGTGTGTGGTGTGTGTGGTGTGTGCAGGTGTGTGTGTGTGTGTGTGTGTGGTGTGTGTGCATGCGTTATTGTGTGTGGTGTGTGGTGTGTGTGGTGTGTGCGGTGTGTGTGGTGTGTGTGGTGTGTGTGGTGTGGGTGGTGTGTGTGGTGTGTGTGGTGTGTGGTGTGTGTGTGGTGTGTGTGGTGTGTGTGGTGTGTGTGTGTATGTGTGTGTTTGTGTGTGTGTGTGTGTGTGTGTGTGTGTGTGTGTGTGTGTGTGTGTGTGTGTGTGGTGTGTGTGTGTGTGTGTGTGTGTGTGTGTGTGTGTGTGTGACCGGTAAAACTTTTGAATGATATGAAACAGTTGGCCAATTGAGAGAAATGGAGTGGTATTGTGAGAATCGTGATAAGTGTGAGTTGATTGCAAGCGTTAAATCAGGAACCCTATGCACACCATTTATTGTGCGGGGTCCGATCGGAAGTGCGCCAAGCGCCAGGGAACGTGCGCCGGACCTCAATGTAAATGCGCAAAGCGCAGGGTAGAGAGTGCGAGACCCAATCAAGAGTGCGCTAAGTGCCGGGGAACGTGTGCGGAACCCGAACGGAAATGTGCCAAACGCCACAGAACGTGTGTGGGACCGGACTGGAAGTGCGCCAAGCGCCAGGGAACGTGTGCGGAGCCCAACTTAAATTGCGCCGAGCGCCGGGAAACGTGTGCGGGACTTGACCGAAAAGGCACCAAGCGCCGGTGAACGTGTGCGGAACTTGACTGAAGATTCACGAAGCGCTGGGAAACGTGTGCAGGACTTCAATAAAAAGGCACCGAGCGAGAGAGATCGTGCGCGGAACTTGACTGAAAAGGCACCATGCGATGGGGAACGTGTGCGGAACTTGACTGAAAATCCACCAAGCGCCGGGGAACGTGTGCAGGACTTGATTGGAAATGTGCCAAGCGCCACAGAACGTGTGTGGGACCTGACCTGAAGTGCGCCAAGCGCCAAGAAATGTGTGCGGGACCCAAATGTGAGTGAGACAAGCGCCGGGGAACATATGCGGTGCCCAACTGGAAGTGTGCCAGACGCCACAGAACGTGTGTGGGACCTGACTGGAAGTGCGCCAAGCGCCAAGAAATGTGAGCGGGACCCAAATGTGAGTGAGACAAACGCCGGGGCACATATGTGGTGCCCAACTGGAAGTGTGCCAAACGCCACAGAACGTGTGTGGGACCGAACTGGAAGTGCGCCAAGCGCCAGGGAACGTGTGCGGAGCCCAACTGAAATTGCGCCGAGCGCCGGGAAACGTGTGCAGGACTTCACTAAAAAGGCACCAAGCGACAGGGAACGTGCGCGGGACTTGACTGAAAAGGCAACATGCGCCGGGAAACGTGTGCGGAACTTGACTGAAAGTTCACCAAGCGCCGGGGAACGTGTGCAGGACTTGATTGGAAGTGTGCCTTACCCCACAGAACAAGTGTGGGACCTGACTGGAAGTGCGCCAAGCGCCGGGGAACGTGTGCGGAACCCGACTGAAAAGTCACCAAGCGCCAGGCAACGTGCGCGGGACCCGACTGAAAATGCGCAAAGCGCAGGGGAGAGTGTGCGGGACACAACCAAATGTGCGACAAGCGCCGGGGAACGTGTTCGCGACCCAACTAAAAGCGTGCCAAGCTACGGGGAACGTGTGCGGGATCCCAATTAAAAAGCACCAAGCGCCGGAGAAAGTGGGCGGGACCCAACTGGGAGCGCGCCATGCGCCGGGGAACGTATTTGTGACCCAACTGGGAGTGCGCCAAGCGCCGGGAAACGTGTGCGGAACCCAACTTCGGGTGCGCCATGCGCCGAGCAAAGCGTGAGGGACCCAACTGGGAGTGCGCCAAGCGCCGGGGAAAGTGTGCGGGACACGACTGAAAAAGCGCCAAGCGCCGGGGAAAGAGGGCGGGACCTAACTGGGAGTACGCCAAGCGTTACGGATCGTGTCTTTGACCCAGGTGGGAGGACCGGCAAAGCAGTGAAAATCGAAAACACGGTTGCGATTCATCCGTTCATCTAGTCGTTATTGGGTTCGGAAACCAAGAAAAAGGGTGTGAACTGTGGTGGTTTTAAAAGGGGTGGGAGAGTGTTATGCAAGAGGGGTCTACTACACAACTGCATGAGCATATGAAAAGTCATATCTGAGGGCGTAATGTGTCTTTGAAGGGAAATCTTTGCTAGAATAAAGTAAACTTATCTAACTGTTTTGCTTTGCTACGGATTAGTATGATTTGGAAATGTAACATTTGTGAGAAACTAGTTAAAAGAAGTGAAATGTCTTATGCTACTGATTTGGCATGGGAATAAACTTAAAAGAAGCGCTAAAAACTCAGTGAAATGATTCATCGTTGATTTGGCTGTGCACTTATTTACTAAACAACAAACATTGAGTGTGTCATTGAAAAGCCAAATCACGCGCTTCTCTCCTGAGATCAACCTAACGCTTGCAGTTTGGGTTAACAAGTCTCAGGTCCTTGCAAAAATATGTTGTGTCTCCCATGAAAGTGGAAATAACATCACGTAGTGTGTTTTTGCGAATGTCTTAGACTAGGAGAATTGCTGTCACACGAATACATAAATGCTCAGTAAGAACTGCGTGATTTGGTTTTTCAATGTCACACTCAAATTTTGTTGTTTAGTAAACAAGTGCACAGCCAAATCAACGATGAATCATTTCACTGAGTTTTTAGCGCTTCTTTTGAGGTTATTCCCATGCCAAATCAGTAGCATAAGACATTTCACTTCTTTTAACGAGTTTCTCACAAATGTTACATTTCCAAAACATACTAATCCGTAGCAAAGCAAAACAGTTAGATAATCTATGTCTTTCAAACCTTCTCGATTTTTAGGCGAAGGACTTCATATTTACAATGCGTTCCGCCAGTACTTCTTCATCCGTCGTCATTTTCGATTAGAACGTGCCATGGAGCTCATCATCAGTTTTCTGAAAAAAAAAGAACTTCGAAATCAATCTTTCATAAGTCTCTTTTCTGAAAAAGGGTACCTATATAATCAACGAACCAGTTTTGGAGGCCATCCAAAACCATGATGCACTTCTAGATTTCCAATCCTGAAATAGAACAAGCAGTATTCAAAGGATATTTCCATGTGACGAGTAGGAGTTATAAGATAAACGGCAGAAAACAAGGGTGCGAATTCTGAAAATTTAGCTTTCTGGCAAAAGTAGCGATTTGGTAATGGTCAAAAAAAGTTTCAAGAATGTCTTTAAATATTTTTAAAAAATGATTTGGCGTAAAATAGCATGGAGTTATAAAAAAGCTAGGAAATGAAGTAAAAATAACCAAAAAATACGATTTGGTGGTCGATCATTTCACAAGCTTCTCCTTTAAACTTATCAAAACGAAATCAAGCACGATATGGAATGGGGCGTTGCCTTCTTCCAGCATGACATATGCTGATTCCCTTGACACAGCTTTCAAAAATGGCTTAATGTTTCCGTTGCGCGCTTGATTTCGTTTTGATAAGTTTAACGGAGAAGCTTGTGAAATGATCGACCACCAAATCGTATTTTTTGGTTATTTCACTTCATTTCCTAGCTTTTTTATTACTTCATGCTATTTTACGCCAAATCATTTTTTTAAATATTTCAAGACATTTTAAAACTTTTTTTGACCATTACCAAATCGCTACTTTTGCCAGGAAGCTAAATTTTCAGAAATTTCACACAATTTTCCCAAAGGTTCCCTTTCTGACTTCAATTTTGCTCAACGATTTCCATTTTGGAATGATGAAACATCTAACAGACGATATTGTCGTATGAGTACGAATTTTGAAACCTATGACTTACAACCATAAAAATAAAACTCATTGCCGCATTTGGTGCAAAATGTGAAAAATCGATATTACTGATCATTAATATTTGATCTTGCATGATGAGAAGAATTTCCCAAACAAATGACTTAGAGCCATCAGCAATCAAAAATCATTACGGCATTTTGTGCAGCAGGCGAAAAAATCAATATTATTGATCGGTATTTATCGATAATGACTGATGAGCGAAATTCCTTAACCAAGAAAACCAATCCCCAAAGCAATCACCACTGTTCGCCGCATTTTGTGCAAATAGCACGAAAATCGATAATATTGATTATCGATCGATGACGTGTCATGAGTACGAATTCTGACAAGTTCAATACTTACCTTCGACGAACTGGGTTGATTGGCCGCGAATTCACCCACACACCCCGGTCTCCAGAGCCGTAGCAGAAAAAAGGAGTTTTCGTGCTCCACGGCTGATTTAGTATGTAAACCCACGATTTTGGGGTACCCTTCAAAGTAAAGGTATCGAGTTCAAATTGGAATAGGAGCGACCTGCATCCATTTCCAGCCTCCTTCCCAAAAATGAGCTCCCTAGCTCAATTTTATCTGGTAGCACAAGATCGTGAACGCCATCTGAAAAAAAAGGAGATGAACAGAGAAAACTTGCGGTTTTTCAAAATTCGCTCAAATTCTAGGAAACCATTCCAAACCATTTTTGGGCATTATATACAACTTTTTGCGCTCTTTTCAATGCAATTTAGAGCTAATTTCTACCTTCAGCCTGAACTTAGATTTCGAAAAACGGGTTGCGCGCGTGGCCGATTCAAAACCAAATCTGGTGCTTCGCGCGCACCCATAATTATCCACACTACAGCTCGTAGGTTATTGTCAAAAGGCGCGCAGGGGAGCGTTTTTGAGTATTCACAGTCCTTTTTCAATAGCTTTCTCCTAAACCGGCCGTTTCGGATCAGTAATGTTATTAAGACTACTCACTAGGATTTATATGTATTGAAACAAAAATGTTCGGAATGTGATTTTCAAACCGTTATACACTGCACACAGGACTTTGCAGTCAGATAGTGCACTTATACACTGCACGTAACTCTGAAAAAGTGACACAAGACGTTTTTTCCGAATCCTAGAAATCATAAAGTTAAACAGCATTCCACAACTAGATCTTGGTCAATTTATTACAAACCTGAAAATAGCTTCAAGGGAGCTATAAAAGAGGACGTTGAGGACGCGAAGACGCGACCCAGCGTACCTTGTGATTGGATCCTACGAGCGGTATTTCATTCTCCGTTCATGAGTTTCAGACAGTCAATGAACCACTATCACAAAAAATGGGCGGCTGTTCTTGCAAAAAAATAGGATGGTAAAATGCAAATGAGTGCCTCAAAAGCAAAAAAATTTTGATGGTGATGTTACTGAATCTCCTTTTGGAATGGGAACCATAGTTGAGAATCAAAGCCTTTATTAGAACAAATAGAGTAAGTGAGAGTGATTACATGTAAAAAGAAAATTGGCAAACGAATAGAAGATTAATCGATGAGGACGGTTCGAAAATGAAGATGACGCGTCACTTTACTACCTTAGGAGAGCTTTGGGGAGTAAAGTATTATGTCATCATGGGGAGTGAAGAAACACGTCATATCGAGTTATCTTGAAGGTGGTGTGATGCGTGATCAGTGTTACTCCCCAAGTCTTCCACAAGGGAGTGAAGTTTACTACCCAATAGCCTCACAAAAATCATGTGTTTCGCCGCGCGCGGCGGTTACTCCCTAAGGTGGAAAGTGGTCCCCCGACTGAAAAAGTGTCAAAACAGGCCTCGCCCACCTGCTCTCCATCCCCCCCCCCGAGTTTATGAGAGTAGGCTGAAGGATTGAGAAAATATTTTTCCAAACTTGAAACACCAGTCGACGCAGAATTCTATCGAGATTTCGAAAACAGCCTTCACCAAAGGTCTATCTCCATTCACGAAAAAGTCATGGACGAAAAACCGATAATTTCAGGCGAAAAAAATGCACTTCATAAACTGAATTCGGCTGGTAGAAAGCGAAGGTATTTTCCAAAACTGAAAACGCTATTCGATGCAAATTTTTATAGGGATTCCGAAAGCAACCTTCACGAAAGGGATATCTTTTAAGGTGAAAAAGCTATGGAAGAAAAACTGATTGCTTTTGGTGAAAAAAAAAACGTTACTTCATAAATTAAAATCGGCAGAGAGACTGGAAACGTATTTTTCTCAACATGAAAACACTATTCGACGCAGAATTCCATGGAGACTTCGGAAGCGGCTCCGTTTAAAGATTCGTTCAAAAGGCAAAAATTTTATGAGCAAAGAACGGGCAGTTTTTCAAAAATCGCTCGGAAAAATTTTCCGAAAATTTTTGACTCCAAGACACCTCAAAGGAAATTTTTTATGACCTAGGCAGATTACTTCGTTAAGAATGGTGAATTTCAAAAGGAGGTCATCTAACGAAAAAATGTTTCAAAATTAATAAATAAAAAGAAAAATATACTGAATGCAGGAAAAAGAGGATTGAGAAAACGTCAAGTTTTGAAGTTGTAAGTCTATGTATAGGGAGCCTTAACCATTCCCCACTCATGTATCCGAAACAACCTTCACCTCTCGGACCGATGTCTCCACCCCAACGAACCTATGGTTTCGATTCGCGCGGGGTGATTTACCGTCGCAGTCCCGTCCATTCATCAGACTAGAATACGCGAACTCTACATCTGGCGCGTTTTTCTCCATTTCTGCGTCGATCCTGTTCTACCCGGGAGCCGAGCAATCGACTAAGCGAGCAATCTCAAATTTGAAGATTATGGTTAGCACTGCCTCAAATGGCGAACTCGGAATCGCGCCAACCACGGCTGACCACAGTTTGCTTTATGAAAATATACCAATCGCAACCGCACCGCCGCGTTTTTTTATCATTGCCGTGGACAGTGTCATTATTGACCTTATCGAATATCCCTGTGCACTTCAGCCGCTCGTTTGTTCCGCCTTGGCCCATATGAATTGATCAATATATCGGAGCGAAATATACTCGCTTCCTACGCGTGCGTGTGTGTTTAAAGGTAAATCGACAGCGAAAGAACAGAAGGATGAAGAAGTGAGCAGCGTATGTGCATACACGTACGCGATGGATTCAGTTGGATTTCGCTCCGGAATGGAGAAAATTGCATTGGGCATTAAACCCTCGTAGGGTGGCAGCGATGCTGGTGTCCCCATCATTATGTACAGAGTCGCATTAACTGTTTCGGTTTCCTCTTGACGATGTAGTTTACCTCAACACGAACCACACCGTCAAGAGGGAACCAAACCGGTCCGTTTCAACTTTACGTACACCTTCATTCGATCCACGTCAAATTTTCCACCTACTCGCTTCCATGGCTTTTGAACTTTCGTGGAATTAAGATGCTGTTGGTCTTATCTGAGATAACACAAAAATGAACGCGCCTAAAAAAAGGAACGCAATCCTGGTGTGGAGCTAGTCCATAATTTGCCTTCCAAAAGGTTCTACTGCCCATATCAGATTGAAATTCCGATACGCAGCTGCGGGCAACCGCTGCATACACACAGCTCGAGGGAAATCGGGCTGAGACAAACATTAATCGTAGCTGGACCCCGTAGTCTCAGTACGATTACCTTATTCAAATAATGCTCGCCGCGAAATAGCCCAGAAATAATGCTATTTAGTTAGGTTGTGTGGCGCATTCCAGAGTCATGACTCAGATGTCAACACCTCCGTCGGTGCCATTACCCAAGCGTGACGTACTTGGACCTCGTTCAGTCTCTAGAGACCCCGTCCAACCGCTGGCGGCTTCGGATGGTGGCTCAGCAAGCCAGCGACGGCTGCGTCTTGGTTACTTTTGGTTACTTATCGTTATCTCTCGGTAAGATCTCGGCTATTTCTCAGCTACTTCTCGTCCGTGTCGTGAAAAGCTGAGGAATCGCCGGGAAATAGCCCAGCAGGAGCCGCTGCGGAGACTCGTGGGCTATATCTCGGCCAAAACTTTCAGAGTTAGCGTTGTGCACTGCAACAGCGAATCGAAATCCTACTGCGATATGGAAAGTAGACTCTAGAAAATTTTAAGTGGCCTGTCGATTTCGATTATCACAAGTAGCGGAGCGGTGGGCCTCGGTGTGATATAACTAGATTTAAGGAGGTTCCGACAGAGAAGCCCTCGCTTTCGCTGTGATAACCATTGAACAGGAGTTCACTTGAAATGAACCAGAGTCTACGTCGTCTGATATCACTGGAATCCAAAAAAGAAAGCGGCACGTTTGTCGCAAAATGGAAGTTTCCGTTTCATCTCCCTACAGAAGTGTAGTGGTTTAGCATAGTACTAGTCCATGAGAGCCTTTCTAAAGTATCAGAGATGTACTATGCTCATTCTAGGTGTTCAGAATGGAGTCATACGATAATCAGCACACCACCAAAATGATAACTCGGCGAGGCTCAAAAGAGAGAAAATTCGAAAGGATTGGAAGAAAGTAGGGATCGGTGTGTCTGGCAGTGTCAACATCAATCGATGTCTAAAACGCTGGACTTCAAGGTCTGGGCGCCGCTTATGAGTTTGAAATACGCGCGTCAGTCAATACATGTGGCCCGGAGAGTAACCTGGAAGCACTGCCCGTTGCAATCACAACCGGAACGCACTGCAAGTTCGAATATCAACTGCTCTGCGTTTCGGTGGCAGTGGGCGGAGTAGGGCGAAGCCGGTTGCGCTCATGCCCTGCTATTGTGTGAGTTTACGATTTACGGTGTTTCTTGACCTCGTAATTATGGTTTACAATTTACAATATTTTGGACCGTAAATAGTGATTTTTCGTAAATAAGACTTCATGCAATGAAAGTAAAATACGAGACATCTCCAATTGACCTGCTCTATTCACACTTTGCGCATACTAATGTTTTTAGTGAAGAGATGGGACCAGTCCGGTGTCTGAGTACGGCACGACCCGATTACCAACCTTCGACATGATTCTATTACTATAACGGTGTTCACACGGTCGGAGTTTGAGATGCTGGATACCTGATCCGTGTTGTGCCTCGCGCGCGTCTGACTAGCTGTCATCTATGTACGACGCAAAGCAGTCTAGAGGCACTCTTCACGAGGAACTCCGTTGTTGAGTTCACCATTGAAGGCAGTGTTCACGATAAAAATCGTATTTCTGTTTCCCCGCCTATCTTAAAAAGGGCCCCATGCTGCTTTCAATGATGGCACTGAAGTCGTACAAGACCTTCTGGGAACGAAGGTATGGTCCCTCAGAAGTTGAGCCAAGGAAACATTGTGGACGAGTTGTCCGAGGCTTGTAACTTCCGTCTTTTGCAGCCGATGTGTGCGAGCTGACCTGAGTAAAGAGAGAAGTTGAAAATGAAGGGAAGAACGGGGCTAATGATTGCAAATCATCGCTCATTTCACGATCTTGAGCATTCATTTGTTCACGGCGGTGGGCGTGTGTTGCGCTTTCGGGGTTTGCCTTGCGCTCGAAGTGGCAACTTCGGACTCTTTTGGAGCTCTACCTGGCTCGTTTTCATGCGTTCTTTCAACGTCAACGTTACAGTGTGCCCCTCCACTATCCATTCCCAGTGGAAATTGAAACACGTTTTTTTATCGTGAACACTGCCTTTTAGAACAACTGTTTTGATTTCCAGAACTAGATTATCATCGAAAAGATCGTGCAAAGCGCTCTGATTAGGCCATAAATGAATGGCTTCAAAATGTGTTCCATTCCCGCGTTTGAGAAGGTTATGTCCACTCAGAGGTCACAAAGATCAACGACAAGAGCATACAAACACAGAACTAAGGCTAGAATAAACGATAAGTGGATGAAGAAAGAGATTCAGCTTTGTCACTGAAGGCAAAAGCAGGAAATCACCTATATATGATGCAGTGACGAAGAACGACCAATCGCGCAAATTCGTCCCAACCAGCAACCTTCAAGGAAGGACTCGTACACTCACTCTCACCCTTGATAAAACTCAAAACCCTGAAGTCACTAGTTCCAATGATTTTTTGGCTTTGGTTCGCTTTTCCTCTAATGAATGAACACGCGTCAGAGATGTCGTTTTTGTAGATTTGCGAAAATTGTTTCTTACCTCGAAGGCAGTGTTCACGATAAAAAATGTGCTTCGGTTTCCAATAGGAATGGGCGGCGGAGGGCACACTGTAACGTTGACGTCGAAAGAACGCATGAAAACGTGCTAGGAAGAGACCGAAAAGAGGACGAATTTGCCACTCTGAGCGCAAGGCAAACCCCTAAAGCGCTACGCCCGCCCTTCGATGTGAATAAATAAAAAAACTCGAGGTCGTGAGGTGAGCGATGGTTTTCGATTAATAGCCCCGTTCTTCCCTTCATTCTCAACTTCTCTCTTTAGTCAGGTCAGCTCGCGTGCATCGGCTGCAGAAGACGGAATTTACAAGCCTCGGGAAACTCGTCCACCATGCTTCTCTAGCTCAATTTTGGACGGACCATAACTCGGTTCCCCGAAGGTCTTCTACGATTTCAGAGAGATTATTGGAATCAGCATGGGACCGTTTTTAAAGGCACAGTACACCCTCATATATGAATTTTGAGATTTTCATGTAACTGTGTAGAAGACCCCTTCTGTATAACACGTACCAAATGCCAGATCTCATTTCCTCCAAATAAGCGAGATATAGGCGACCACCACAGGCCCGACCCTCTTCGCTCACCACCACAAGCCCGACCTCCCAACAGATTTTCGAACTCGATAGCGGACAAATGGGTGAATGAATTCCAACAAATCGTCGTTCTTCAGTTCACTACCGGACTGTCTCCTTATCCCGGCTTTCTCTAACGTCACGATTGCGAATGAAGAGAAATACAGACCTGAGACAACTCGTCCACCAATTTTTCACCAACATAACCTAGGCATCTTTGAAGAGCCATACCTCTGTTCCAAGGGGGTCTTGGACGATTTCAGAGATACCACTGTGATAAGCGTGTGACTGTCTTTAAGACAAGCATAAAATCTGAAAATTAATATCTTGGGTTTTCTGTGCCTTTAAAGGCAGTGTTCACAATGAGTATCGCACTCGAGTTCGACCCGAAAATGGGATTGTTTGGTCGAAAGGTAACTAATAGTCAAGAAACAGGGAAGAAAAACGTCCAGAATAAGTCAAAATAACGGTTTCTAAATTCAGGGCGTGGACGAGAATCATGGGCTCTGCTGATTTCGGCAAGCGCGCGCTAATCGCAAAATCTGCGCGAATCGATAATGCTAACTGCGGCAGAGTTGCTTGGCGATTTGCCATCGAAACGTGTGCGGCGCCGCAAGCTCGTCCGATTGGGGGCGGACCGGGATAGGTAGGCGCACCGTGAGAGCTTTCAAAGCCGTTTGTACTTATTTCCGGCCAGTTTTCGTTGCTTTCTTCGACCCTATCCTCTACATCACCTGCCAACTTAGTGTTTCACACCGAGACCTCGAGAACGAGATTTGTCGTGAACACTGCCTTTAAGACAGGCAAAAAAAAACAGAAAAACGATCTCTATCGTGAACACTGCCTTTAAAAGTTCGAAACGCGTAATCGTTTTCCCTGCTTTAATGGTCTTCTCCCTCAATACGAAAAGAAAATTTAAACGCCTATTCCACTTTTTTTATTTTTTTAATCGCCTTCTATCTTAAAAGTGAGCGTTTTGTGGACCCTTATCGCTATATTCTTTACCGTTGGTTGAGAAGATGAACCCGTTCTTGGAATGGCATCTCATTGACCTGCGTGTGGATAACTGATATCGCTTAAGAAGATGCTCTCCCTTGTACTATTATTCTGATACCTTATGTGGACATGGCACTAGATGAACGTACTCACAAGTCTGCAAAAATGTTTTTCCCTTCAATACTTCTAGCTAGGGACCGGTGTAGGGCAGTACCATGAGGCGGCGCTGTCACGCACACGGTCGGTAGATCGATCTCGCCCAATGCCAACCATGACTGCCATTCCTTCTGAGTCGGTGAATTGGTACCAGACCTGCGTGGGAGGATAAGAGCTTTGACGTGTATATCGGCTGGTCCCTTCCAGTCAATGTGCAGTCCCATTACACATTTAAAAGCCTCTAAGATTCTGAACGGAACTTGAGCTTGTGGTGCATCCCCAGGGGTATCGATCAACGACGAGAGCTTTATCTTTCATCGTTTATACTCCTAGGCCAAATCTGCAGCTCAGAAAGCAGCGACCTCCTGGAAAAACTCTCTATCATTTATTGAGGGAATGTTTTCAATTTCTCGTTTCACCAAAGTATTGATATTTGTCTCAGTTGCTAATGTTATCATTTGGTGCTTACGATTTACGGTTAACGTTTTACGATTTACGGTGCTTCCACCGTAATTACGTTTTACGGTTCGCAGTTTGAAATTCCATTTACGCACACCCCTGGTGTGTACCTTTCCTTTAACGAATAATATTCATATTACTCACTTTTTTAGCTACTCCCAAAATATTTTTCTGATGTCCTTGGTCTTTCGAATATTGTTAATGGTGTGATCTCATCGCTGCCCTCTATTGTTTTGTTCGTCTCCAAGACAGTTTCCTGTATTTTGGCATCATTGCTCACAGCAAGAAAACCACCGTTACTAGGTAAGCTTCTTAGAATATTTTCACCCTTTCTCCTTTGACGATGTTGAATGAGCTCTTACTTCTTTTTCGTTTGCATTGTAGCTTAGTCTGAAGCATTATGGAAATTAGAAAATGTGTCATGGCAAGTGGAGTAGATAGTTAACAGTTTCCTGATGTTTTGTTTCCTGTAAATAGTAAAGCTGAAAACTTGAAAAATCTCTCAAACTGAAATGGCCCAAACGGTGAACGTAGGCACCTCACTGAATTATTGGAACGTAATTTTTAGGACCAACGTCATGTTGCAAACTCTTCAACTTCGTTGGTTCTCTAGGACTTGCAATATGTGTGGGTATGACCCCATTGCTCGGATCTAGCGGGAACACGACAGGCGCCGTCGTTGTACTTTGTCTAGCGAACGGATTCGCTGGTAAGGAACCACATAAACTCTCACTTGCTCATATTTTCCGATAATTCTGTAATTGATATTGCCCATTGAAGACAGGGTTCTCGATAAAATCGGTTAATGTGTTGCCCTCATGGAAGGGTAGATCTGGCCACCATAGAATCAAAATAGGTAAAAAGTTGCAGAAAATGCTCAGGAACATGTTATTGCTTGGTGTCCTCCCGCCCCCATTTAACAAGATTTCTAAAAAAGCCAGTTTTGCCGTTTTGCATTTTCTTTCTAAAGTAATAATTCAGCACTTTCAGAGATCACTGGATAACTTGAGAACAAAATAAAGGGTGCTATCGCGGCGGAGGGGAGGGGGGCACTGTGTTGTAACACTTGGCCGAGTCCATTTTTTATGCCGCAACGACTCTCCTGAATTTTCAGGGGAGGGAAACCCCGGGACGGTGCCCAAATAAATGCGGCACTTTAAAATGGGCGTGGCCAAGTGCATCGCGCCATAGTGGCCTCCTCCCGTTAAAGGCAGTGTTCACGGTAATCTTCAAATTGAAGATTATTCGCTATATTGATTAAGTGGCCCCCGGGTAGAACTAAAATGACGCTGAAATTGAGACGCCAATTCACGCAAAATCCATTGATGTCTTTGGAATCGTAAAAGATCTTCTAGAAAAGGAGTTACGGCCCCTCCGAAATTGAGCAGTGAAAGCACGGTGGACGAGTTGTCCGGGGCTTGTAACCTTTGTCATTCGCAACCGATGTATGCGAGCGGATCTGAATGGATAGATAGGCTGAGAATGAAGGGAAGAACGGGGATATTGATCGTAAATCATCGCTCATCTCGCCTCTGTGGAGCTCGAAAAATCGTAAGAGGGGCTTACCAAAATGGCTTCCCGAAGTGGGCGCCCCTGGGCGGCTTCCCCCTATATCTCGCTTTTTCGGAGGAGTTAAGAGCTCGCGCTTGGCAGGGGCTAAAAAGGGTGTGTCTTCTCCTCATTCTCTGGCACTGGGACGCTCCTAGCCCACGAGAAAGCCGCTCCGAGCGCTCGGACAACTGGGCTAGGAGCCCCAAATCGTGATAGTCGCGGTGTTGATGTGCCACTGTCGTGGAAAAGCAGCGCCACTCCCGCCGCAAAGACGCGCTTTTGTCGCGATTTCGCCATGCTATGACGTGGTTTCGTCATGCGATTATCGCGGTTTTGTCATGCTATTGTTGCGATTTTGTCACGCGATTGTGGCGGTCTTGTTATGCTACTGGCGCTGTTTAGACGCGTTATTTTCGGTTTATTTTCATGCTGTTGTGGCGGTCTAGATGCGTTATTTTCGCGGTTTCGTCTTGCTATCGTCGCGTTGTCGACGCGTTATAATACTCCTATTGCCGCAGTTCTGTTGTGGTCATACCGCACTATTGACGTACTACTATCGCGCTGAATTGATATACTCGCGTTACTGCCGCACTATTTGCGAGCTATTGACGGACTAATGTCCCGCAATTGACGTGCTGCCCTCGTGGTGTTGACGAGCTGTCGACCTGGTATTGCACAGCTGTTCAACCACGCTTCTACTGCTGCTAACCCAGATTTTGACTGTCGCTCGAAAAGTATTGAATCGCTCTTCAGCTAAGCCACTGATTGGAGTGCTGCTCATGCGCCATCACACAGCTTTTTAACTAGACTTGTACCGCTTTCTTTCAATTTGTTCCGTGAACACCAACAACATAGATTCATAATAGAATTCAAGCTGTATGACACGTAGTTAAACGCAAAAATATTTAAGACTTCACAAAAAAAGCACATGAGAATTCTTCTCGCCTAGCACCCTAATTCTCGCATAGGCACCCTAATTCACACAGTCATTTCTCATAACAAAGGCCTGGGGACGCGAAGTTCACCAGATCATGTTCCAAAACAAAGGCTCCAAATACACAGGATCACGAGATGCACCAAAGGCCTAGGGACCCTGATTCACAAGATCTTCAGAAATAGCAATAAAAAATACTTCAACAAGGTAAGATAAACAACAACACAACAAGAAAAGTTTGAACACCGGTTATCACGAGCTACTATAATAAAGATCCAAAAAATTCACGAAATCATGCCCTTGCAGAAGTTAGACTCTTCAACCCGGGCAGCTGATCAACATGAAAGGGTGACGCTCCTCCAGTAAATTCATTCTTCCACTCCATCATCCAGATTCTCGTCAGGACTGCCGCTGTCTCTACGTCCTTTCTTCTGAAAATACCATCTTCGGAGTAAACTGGGCCGGCTCAGACGCATATTCGTTAGAACCTACCGATCTTGGGGTTGGAACGTCGTTCGTTTCATTATAAAGACGAACATCATTCCTTAAGAATCAAAATTATATGTGAGGGAAGGCTGGAGAACATCACACCAAATGTATCCTCTTCAAAAAAAACTTACATCGCCCTTGTGATGGCGAGTCGACAGTTGGCCGTCCAATCCGCGCTTTTCTCTCTTCGCCTAACAAGGGCCTGGAGTCTTTTCTCATTATCGTTTCCAAGCTGGACAAAGTATCTGAAAAGGAAATACTATTTCATTTATAGATGCCATGACCAATCATGGATGGCCTTCGCGGGGACGGGGATGTGCGGGGAGAGATGTGCATTCGGCCCCAGGAGTGTCTGTCCTGTCTGCAGATGCACATTGTGCACATAATCGACTGCGCGATACGCCATCATCACAGAAGCGCAAATGAGAGTGCAAAACTAGTTGGGGGGGGGCATCCAAGACTTACTCATAGAAATGAAAAGAATCATTCATGAAAATGAATATTTCTCTGGTTATCAGGGGTGGTAGTAATTGGGGGTGTTAAACGCGATTTAACAGGCGTTAAGTTCGCGTTAAACGCGAGTTTAACCACAACAGAATCAGAGCAGGACTCCTAATAGTTGCGAGAAAATTCGCTCTAGTTTCACCCTAACATCCCTCAGTGGTAGGCATTTGTTACACTTTTAATGAAAACGCCTCGAAAAAGCGACAATTGTAACCTTTGTTACGAAAAATAGCGATCCCAAAACGTTTTCAGGTCTGCTTTTTTTCTAAAATTCCGACATGTGGCATCCTCGCGGTAAGTTCGCGTCTAACATACTCTCGCAGACAGCACGGAAATTGTGCTGAAATGCGAGAGGAACTGGCGGGTAACGAAAAACTCCTCCCGAGGAGTTTTTGGATGCGGTTAGCAAGATACAGTAGGAACAGTTTTAACCATCTATACTGAGGGCAAGTACGAGTTAAATTAATGCAGAGGGTCAAGGAAGTTCGATAGCTTTGTTAGCCATTTTGATTCAGGACGTCAGCCTATCTTTAAAACTGAAAGATGTCTCAAGGGATAGCCTTTTAACGGCTTCCGCCATGGAAACGGGCGGTGAGGGATCAAAAACAAAGTAGGGATCATTGCTGAAACACGTTGGCCGTCTTCTTTGGTGGCACTAATCAATTCCTCCCAATCGGCTGTAAATTTTTCGGCGAGCGCCGACACTTCTCTCCTTTTTTTCTATTTTCGCTCTGAATTTCTCGCGCTTTTCTGTTTTCGGGTTATTTTCCTCCTCACAATTGATTGCTTATCCTAGGCTTTAATGTTTGTGTAAAAAAATAATTGTTTGCTCGCTTTTTGGAAGGATTTCCATAACTTTTTAGTGCCAAAAAATGTAAATTTTCCAAGCGACTTTAGTAATGTTTAATCACCATTAGTCAGGGCGTATCGGGCGAGTTTTGTGGGAAGGAAATGCGAACTCGTTTCTAAAACCAACTGTATTTGTTCCCCTTTTTCTGCAAGATTCGAATACTCCTCTTTCATTGCCAGATCAGTGCCATCGTGGCGTCTTTTTTTTTTTGAGGGTCCGCGACGCACTTGCTTTGGTGTATTGGTAGAGTCACTCGAAGTGTTTCAAATTCTTACCTTGAAATATGTGCACAAAATCTTTTCCTTGCATGATGCGCATATGAGTGTGTACCAGTGTTTCTATATATTTTCAGCACTAACTGCGGGCGGGGGATAAGTTTCATTTTGAGAAGACGGCAAACACTTCACAAATTCAACTGCATCAATGACCGAAACCACACCATTACCCCAATCTCGGACGCCAGACTTCAGTTGCACGCTTCCAAATAAAAAGACTTGATTTTATTATTTTCAAGAACGAAAATAGACTATCTAGTTTATCATCATGCTTATAGGTTTTTAACTATCCATTTCAGTTGAATGCAGGACATTTTTTGAATTTGTGCATTACTCGACGAGTTTCGGAATGTCTTTTTCGCACCTAGCGTTACCTTCCCAAGAATACCTTGTAAATAACTCGTCCAGAAATTTTCAAATTTTCGTTCGCTCGAAATTTCCTTTGGAGAAATTTTTTGTTTTTCAAAAAAACTTTTGTTCGAAAAAAAACGTTAACAAAGTTACTACAAATGCAAACTTCTGTCAGATCACACGCATTTGATTGATTGGGCCAATGATTAACCTAACATGTCTTTTCGAGAGTGGTCCTGAGAACTCACGGAGCTCATAAAAAATTACGAGAATTAGGATTTCCAAGGAAAATTTAAAAAATTGCGCTCTGATCGTGTTTCGAACAAGCGAAATATTACGAAGTTCCCTTTGAATGCTCTTCCTGATGAATGAAATAAATAGCATTACTTGTGCATATAATCTTTCTGATCCCTCGTCTCTCCACCGTAAACTTCGTTCGTGTCCAAGTGTAGAAAATACTCATGCGGACGAAGGCCACGCGTAATGTATTTGTAAGCAGAGGGCAGCTTTCGTTAAACCGGCAACAAACCGTGGCACCTATGTCGCGGTTCGTAGCCGGCCAGGAGGTGGCGGTTTGTTCATGTTAATTTGGCGGCTCCACTGCATTTAATTCGCGGTATGTTGGCGGCTTGGAGGTGGCGGTTTATTCGCGGTTAACACACCATTTACTACCACCCCAGATATTCGATAACGTTATCACTCGTAATTTCCTAAAAATTCCATGAAATTTGATCGATTTTTCAAAGCAGAATCATTCATTTCTCACTTGAACTCTGAGTGCCCCCCCCCAGCTAGTTTCGCACCCCGAGTTTTTCAGCGCTCCCAAATAAACGCGGTTCATTGCCACTTTGCGCACTCATTTGCACGCAAACGCGGAAATTCACCAAATAACATATTCACTGCTACAAAAAATACGCAAAATCCAAATAAGCATAGCAGAATAAAAATCATACATAATAATGTACGGCTAAGAGTTTACCGGTGACCGTTGACCGTTGACCGTTGACCGTTGACCGGTGACCGTTGACAGGTGGCCGCAGAATGTGCGGGACCCAACTGAAAGTGCGCCAAGCGCCGGAGGAAGTGTACGGGACCCAACTTAAAGTGCACCGAGCGCCGGAGGAAGTGTACGGAACCCAACTGAAAGTGCCCTGAGCGATGGAGGAAGTGTACGGGACCCAACTAGGAGTGCGCCGAGTGCCGAGGGAAGTGTGCGGGACCCAACTGGGAGTAGTGCGGCGAGCACCGGGGAAAATGTGTGGGACTCAGTTGAAAAGGCGCCGAGCGTCGGAGGAAGAATATGGGACCCAACTGGGAGTGCGCTGTGCGCCGGGGGAATTGTGGGGGACCCAAGGGAGAGTGCGCCAGGCGCCGTAGAAAGCGTGTGAGACCCAACTGAGGGTGCGCCATGCGCCGAGGAAAGTTTGTGGGACCCAACTGGGGGCGCGCCAGGCGCCGGGGAAAGCGTGTGAGATCGGAGTGGGTTTCGAGAACCGATAATGACTAAGTTCTCATTTGGCAATGATTCGCATATTTTATGCATCATAATAAGCGCCTACAAGTACGCCGCGAAGCGGCGTGGGTGTGCACCTTGTACTACAACATAAGAAAATAACGATTACAGCTAGAGATCGAGCACCAAAACCAAATACAAAAACGGAAGTGATCCAGCTCCACAGGAGTGTCACAAGCAAATAGGAAACTCGGTTACATTAAAAATGAGATCAAAGTAATGGTACAGATCACAAGACTCATTTCAGAGAAATAATGTATCGCGCCACATTGTTCGGTACATTTCGATCTAGACAAAAAATACCGAGCGGTGCCGATTGCCACAAAGCCATGAAATGCTTTGATTTAAAGGCAGTGTTCACGATAAAAAATGTGTTTCAGTTTCCACTAGGAATCGGTAGTGGAGGGGCACAATGTAACGTTGACGTCGAAAGAACGCATGAAAACGAGCCAGGAAACGCTCCAAAAGAGCCCAAAAATAAAAGGAAAAATATTATTGTTAAATTTTCGTACAGGGCTAAAGGTGTAAGTTGAATGTTAATGAAACAACACAGTTTCGTTCCTGCCCTTAGACTGTGTGCAAAATAACAGTTAGTGTTATGTGTAATATAAAATTTGTCTAGAGTGAAATAAATATAGAGCTACCCCGGAACTCATCAGTAAGGAGGGTAGCTCTATAAAGTAGCAATGATAAATCTTAGTTCCAAAATGTTAAACAATTTAGGTCTAGATTAGTTAATCACTTCACACTGTTAGAGACAAAGAGAGGTTAAATATGAAACAAGGCTGAAGGTTAATGATGAAGTAGTTATCTATTAGTTAATAATGTTATAATGTTATACGAGAGCATGAGTACAGGTTAGTATGGTGAGACTAAACAATTTAATTAAAAAATTATAAAAGAAAAGAATACAGAGGCGAGGCAGGATCATATTAGAAGAATAGTGCAGTGCAGGAGAATATTAGTATAGTGCAGTGAAGGTGAACAGAGCAGGAAGATGTGTGAATTCCATTGTGGCAGGGAAATCAAAGGTGGACACCCATCAGCTCGTCACCCCCAGATGCATTTTCCACGCCCACCGACGTGAACAAATGAATGCTCGAGATCGTGAGATGACCGATGTTTTCCAGTCATTAGCCCCGTTCTTCCCTTCATTCTCAGCTTCTCTCTTTACTCAGGTCAGTTCGCATAGATCGGCTGCAAAAGACGGAAGTTACAAGCCTTGGACAACTCGTCCACCATGTTTCCTTAGCTCAATCTTTGAGGGACCATAACTCCGTTCCCAGAATGTCTTGTACGATTTCAGGGACATCATTGGAATCAGCATGGAGCCGTTTTCAAGATAGGCGGAGAAACAGAAAAACTATTTTTCTCGTGAACACTGATATATAGAAATGCAACTGATATCATCATTTAGTGTCCTTGTGGCAATAGGCACCGCTCGGTATTCGGAGTTTACTTGATAATTGCAGTCAGAAGACAGCATCACAAGAACAGGAAGAAAAAATCAAGAATGACGCCCAACCATGACGTGGCAAATTGTTTGGACACGTTTCGATCTGTCTTGACCCGATCAGTGTCGGGCGTACGTGCAAATTTCGAAAACAGCTTTGCCGTGGGCTAGTAGCGACAGCAAATCGTCGATAAAGGACAGCCGTATACTTGTGGGCTACTATAAAGTTGGAAAAAAGCATTTCGTTAGTGGCCCACGAGCTTTGCCAAGGAATACCGCGACAAAGTCGCTTGCGCCACTTCGCGGTATTTTCGCCCCAATCTCCATAGTCGTGGGCTAGGAGCTCCCCAATGCCTGAGTTTATGTGGAAATCTCAGATTTCGCCCCTGAGCTTGGACTGTGCCTTTAAGAATCACCCTGCCCCTCAAGTATCACAGGAACTGTTTGTTGCGACAATGAAATCTTTTGTGGACCCGTCCTTTGCAATTCTCTGCTCTTTATTGCTCCGTTCTTTTCTTAGGGCACTAGCTAATCCTGCTCTGCATAAAATATTCTTCTATTTTCGATTGACCCAATTTTGCACCGGTGACAACCACCATGAACATGTTCATCCAAGCGGAAAACAGGTCCAAGTAACAGAATAGTGTCACTGATTTACGACGTTTCAATGCGTTTATCGCCGTTTCTTCGTAATTTTGGTAACACTTGGAGGCCAGCGCATTGTTTTATGTGAAAAACTCGGGGACGAAAATCATCGTGAACACTGCCTTCAAGATAGAACCAAATGAATTTCGGAAAAGCAAGCATTCATGATATTCTCGTTTCTCGCGAGGCTGGCCGACGCCTGTAATAGGCCTTCGGGCTTGTTTTGGTGAGTTTTCCCTGCAAGTTTTTCCTTTTTCCACTTACTTTTCCTTTTGTTATTACCAGACCTAAATTTTCATGAAGATAGCTCGAAAATTGTTTCTATCGAAAACCCTGCCTTTATGTCAGGGGTGAGGCACAGCGGTGGTCTGGGTCGTCCTGAACAACGACCCCTCCTATGAGGGAAATTTTTTGGCTAAAAAGCGACCCTCTAGTAATGGTGGAGAAATCGGAAGAGGTTACTGACTCTTTCAATTTTGAAGTTTTTTTTTCAATTTTTAGGGCCTCACCACTCCTAAGGGGATGAATAGCATCCCATGCGCTGCCGATATTGAAAAACTCCAGACAGATGGAAAGATACGGAAGCCGGAAAATTTCTCGTCCTCCGATTTTAGCCCCGGCGGTCCGGTGGAGGTTTTGTTCCACCGTGGAATCACCGCACATTTGACCGGCCATAACTCGGCTCGGAATCAATAATTTTATGAGCTCATTTTCGGAACTCAACATCTCCCAACGTCTGTCTACAGTTTCCACTCTTACACTAGGTCATGTTTTCAGACGACCCTTTTTCGATTTTTTGGCTGATTTTTACAATGTCCGGAGGGGTGACAGGCGAAGTTCAGTTACTGGAAAATTTTATTTTTTCACCTATCTAAAATCGACTTTTGGAAGATTTCCAGTACCCGGAACGAGGGTACCCTCGTTCCGGGTACTTTTTTCTGAAACTGGCATTCGGCCATTTCCAGACGCTTCATTTCGGCTTGCACGATTTTGGACTTGTATCGAATCTTTGAGTGCTGAGGTTTTGAATGATGACGGAGATGTTGTGTGCTATCTTTCTAAAGTTGTGGATCGAAAAATGGCATTCGTGTGTTATTTTTTCCGGATATTTTTCCTCCTCTCAAAGCTTCAGCACGCAAAGGCTTGTGGTGTTATGTGAACCAAACAGCGCAAAGCTCTAGATGATTCGGCTATAGTTTAAGTTTCGCTACCAACTCAGAATTCCTGATCACGGTCTGCCACAGAAGAGGCACGAAAAGCTTCGACCCGTTGGCAAAAAATATTTGCAGACCTTATGCAAAGGGTGCAAAAATTGGAGTGGAAAGAGTATGAGGTCGTCCACATAATGAGAGCTTAATTGCTGAAGCTTGCGACAACGCTGTAGGTCCTAACAGACATAGACGAGATAGATCTTGCAATGCTGAGAATTTCAAAGCTTCGGATAAATTTTACGAGGGGTGTGGCGGCGTTCACGTAGAAAGCCGTGTCAAGCTCATGTTGTAGCGCAGAATGCTGCAGGCTTTCTTAACACGGACGATGAATTCAGACTAAGCTTTCAATCCTATCTCGTGTGTGGTATCGCTGCGACGAAGGTCTAGCGTTCGCCAAGCAATTCTCTCTTATTGTGAGGGCAATGAAGTCCGATGCGATGCCTGCTGAATCGCATTACGATCAGGGGTGTGCGGCAAAGGAATTTCGAATTTCGGCAAACGGCAACGGCAACGGCAAACCCCAAAAATGACCGGCAAACGGCAAAACGGCAAACGGCAAAATCTGTTTATGCTAAAATACACCAACATTTGCGTAGAAGGAAGGGTTGCCAACTTCAGATGGAGTTTCGGGATGCAATTTTAATATGTTCTAGGGGAAGCACAGTGTTCCAGTAGACCAAGCTCAGAGTCTGCTGAACCCTCAGGGCAGTCACTAAAAGGTGAAAATCTGATCAAGGCCAAAACGGTTCGGCCGAAGAGAGTAGAGCCGATTTAACGATTGAATTACCTTTAGATGTGTTCAAAATAGATGTAGAAAATTTTGGTGTATTGATTCTGATTAGATCAGAAACTATGCATTGTTGCCCAATTTCTGATCTGTTCTGAACATACACAAAGGTAATTCAATCGTTAAATCAGCTCTACTCACTTCGGCCGAGCCGTTCTGGCCTTGTTCCAATTTGGACCTTTTTGGGGTCTGCCTGAGGCATTTAGTAGATTTTTATGTATGGGATATTGGGAAACTGCCCTCCCCCTAGAACATATTAAAAAACATTCCAGAACTGTATCTGATGTAGGCAACCCTTTCTTGTTAATCGTGTCGTATTCCATGCAATATCTGCCAGTTACTATGAGCCTGACGTTTCAATGGTCTTCACAGGAAGTAAAGTCCTATTAATCAGAAGCTGCTTGAAAGCCTCAGGTTAACAGGAGTCACTACCAAGACCAACACGGCTATGAGCTTCTCCATCGCCGACGATAATTCTGTTAATTCCTCTCCATTTGAAGTTTGCGTACAAATCAATGCTAGAGATTCAAAAGATGGGCGTCTTCTTGAGCAGCGCAAAGTGTTACTGGTCCGCAAAGGATTTTCTGAAAGGAGCCTGCGGCCAGCGCGTCCCAGCCTAGTCGATCCGGGGAAGATCAGCAAACCGTAAGCAAGCTTGTTGCGATGGGAGTGTGCGCCGACCGAAAGAGTGTGGATGATACAGGTACCACAATCAGGTGCGAATAGAAGGGTTAATACGAGATGATTGGTCGGAATTGATGGCCAGACAGTTCACACCGCGATCAACAGCGCGCGGTTTGGGTTATAACCGGAGTCACAAATTTTACTGTTAGTAGCAAGTAGTAGGCTCAAGGATTTCATTTTCGCTCATTTCAAACTACGATTGAATGGTTACCCTTGCGAAGCTACAGGAATGGAGTGAGACAAGTTTAGTTGAACGCAGCGCTCAGGATAAAAGCAGCCTTCGAATTTTCGAATCAAGAGCTCTGAGGGGCATGTTGATCGAATGCACAGAATGAGGGGCGTTTTACTGGTATGTACATGCGACGAGCGTGACGGTAAGTCTGCTGCGCTGACTTCGTCGCTGGAGCGCCGCGTGCAGTAGCCAGCTGGACTGCTCTTGGGCTCTTTCCTTTCTACGTATTCGGCCCACAAGCTGGCACGTGGCCAATTACAGCCACAATGTCGGCTAGACACAAGCAATAAATTTGTCCCAAAACTTGAGTGTGGTTTACTCGCCCCACTCACCTCCTGTGGCTACCGAGGAAAAGGGTGGAGCGAGTACACCACGTTCAAGTTTCGGGCCGTATATTAGTGGTTGCTCGTTTTGAGCCGGTTTCCCACACTGTTGTTGCAATGGGCCTGTAACCCTTGGGTTTCTGGTGAAAAATTGAATGCGGTTTTAATCGTTGCCTTCGAAGATTTTAAATGTTTTCTTCTTTACACCATTTACTAGCAAACCCAGGTCTGCCATTAAGTCAACCTTTCATTTCAGCTAATGATCTCGAAATCGAAGATATCATTGACCACTGCCTTTAATGACCGCCTTGAATGTTGTTCAACTTTTAAAAAGCCGGACAAAGTGTTTGCAGAACTGATAATTTTCCTGTCCCAATTATTACCATCAGCCAACCAACCGACGAAAAGTGGGCCTATATACACAAAATCTCCACTGGTTCATATGTCTAAATAAGGCTACTTTTTTGCTAAAGCTTTGATATGACTTGGTTTTGTAATCTTAGAACTTGCAGTGATCGGTATGCCTCTGAAAAAGTTTTTTCTTTGCAGTTTTGGCACTCCTAAAGACACAGTACACCCTCAGATATGAATTTTGAGATTTTCATGTAATTGTGTAGAAGACCCCTCCTGTATAACACGTGCCAAGTGCGAGATCTCAATTCCTCCAAATAAGTGAGATATAAGCGACCACCACAGGCCCGTCCCGCTAACAGACCTTCGAACTCGATAGCGGCTCGATGGATGGATGAATTCAAACAAGTCGTCGTTCTTCAGATCATTGCTGGATTGTCTCCATATCCTGGCTCGCTCTCGCGCAACGATTGCAAATGAAGAAAAATACAGACCTGAGACAACTCGTCCACCAATTTTTCACCCTCAAAAATCAGGCATCTTTAGGGAGCCATAATTCTGTTCAGAGGGGTATTGGACGATTCCAGAGATATCACTGTGATCAGTGAGTGACTCTCTCCAAAACAAGCATGAAATCCGAGAATTAATTTCTTGGGTGTCCTGTGCCTTTGAAGGACTAAGAATTTGATGATTAAAAAAAGACATCTGGAAGCTCCCAAACATTTTAGAACTTAAACGAACTTCTCTGATTACCCAGTCAAGATGTTTTCATAAGCTACCTACTGAAAGGGTACAATTATACATTGAATGAGCCGGAACCAGGAGCTGGAACTAGTCAAAATAATTAATTGTAGCAGCTCCGAATCGCTGACCAACACAGAGGCTGCGGTGAGGGCGAATCCTGTTGTTTCAACGAAATTTTGCCGAAAATTTGCCGTTCAAGACGAAAATTTCGGCAAACGGCAACGGCAACGGCAAACCCCGAAAATGGCCGGCAAACGGCAAACGGCAATCGGCAAACGGCAATTGCCGCACACCCCTGATTACGATCCCACATCTGCCAAGTGTATGGTCAAGAAATTGCACAGCACATTAAGCTTGATTTGCTGGAATGTATGAAGAAAATCTTCCTCCCCTTATTTCTGTTGACCAACGGAACTTTCGACACCGATCGCAATATTTCTGAGGAAGATTATCTCACCTCCCTACACACCCATAACTTACCACTTCTCGTTAGTAGAAACAGAAAGCAAAAGTCCGAAGACATCGTCGACGCATTCAAGAACTCTCTCATTGAGGAGGATTCATGGGCAGACATGCAGAATGGTATTTCTCACGAGCCCTTCGCGTTTGCCATAAGAAAGGTGATGGCCCTTTCTGCCGACGGTGCATCTGTGAGGACAGTGCACATAAACGGCGTTCATGCAAAACTTCAGCGCATGGTAGATGATGAGACAACACTCGATGGAACTGTGAGAGCAGGTGCGGATCCAATATGATCAAAAGACATTTTATGCATCTTAATATGTTTTGTTTTAGGATTTCTTCTCAGCGTCTACGCAGCACATACACTGAATCTCATCCAATCTGCTCAGAACAACTACGCGTATCGGCTCGCTCAAGAACAGATGAACTTTTCGTACCTCAAAGTGGGGGTGCTACATCGGGGGTGCTGGTCGGCTAGCATGCAGCAAGCGCTAGCAAAGATCCTACGCAACTACCCCGTTTTGACGAGGTGCCTTCAAGCCTTGGCGAATGAAGATGCAGCTGAAAGTATCAAAGCAAGAGCTGTCACGTTTCTAATTCTTGACCGCGTGAGCCACACACTATCCCAGCTGACATCTTTTTCAGAGGAACTACAACATGAAGAAAGTCTCATAGTAGATGATGTGTCTCGCTGGCGCTATTTCAACCACATAATGGGGAACAACGGCGGCAAAATGGCAAATGTTGCAGAAAGATTATTGAGAGACAATAACGTTTCGAAAATGAAGATTCCCTTAAACTTAGGATACGAAAGTGTGACCAAAGTGTTTCTCGATCAGTACTATACTTCTTATGGAGGCTCAATATCTGAGCACCTGTTGTGTTATGATCCTAAGACATGTAGGGGCTTTTATAAACCGACGTCGCAAAACCATGAAACGCTCCCAACTTCGGAGTCCCGAAACACGAAGCCAGAAAAGCCAGAAAAACACTGAAGAACAACACTTCGTCAAAGAGAGCAAGACAACGCTTATCGCTACACTGATAACACTACATTTTGCATCGAAGCTGTTAGCTATCCAGCCTTGGGTAAGGTGTATAACGAAGGTACGTCAGTTGCTCTGGATAGCACCCACATCACTGACTTCTACTCCAGTTATACCAATCAGATTCAAGGGTATATGTCCGCAGGAGACGACTCTAACGCAGAAAGCAGAATGACTTCCCATATGCTTTGGATCGTCACATACTGCTGGAGATGATACATTGTGAAATATGAAGTTTCGAAGATTTTTGAAAATGTAGAAACCTGCAAATGCCAAGATAATCACCAGAAGTTAGCCCAAGTATATAGACGACGTAAACAAGATACATAGATCATACAGTACGCCAAGATTCGATCATACAGTACGCCAAGATTCGATGACGAACTCAATCGTCTCACACCAGAAGTACTGTGCTATACAGGATGCAGTGCCATCGTTCAGAACCCTCTACGCTAGCTCTGCCAGTTCTGCACGAAGTTTGCACTCGTGGCTTAACGACTTCCGAAGCAGAAAAAATAGTTTCCATTTTGATCGGATTCCGCTAGAAAACCACGATGTAATGTTTTTCTTAATGTTGTAGAAGAGGTAATGTTGAGCTAGTACACGTTTGACGATTTACTCCATTTTTCATCTCAAACCGCTCTTGTTCCATCGATAATGTTTACTATTCCATGGTAAATAATCATTGCCTCAGACAATTCTACCTCAAGATTCGGTTTTTCAGCGATGCAGACATTATTTTAGGTAAAATAACGACCTCCCCCCAAAATTTTCACATTTTCCCAAAAAATAACGACCCCCCCTCGCCCCCCCCGGAGATCCGCGGACCACCGTGAGCTTGACCCTGCTTTAGGTTGCTGAATTTCGAGAATCGCAGGCCAAGACTTCTAATGATGATAAATATCACTCCTGGGCGCTTCCTATCAGCTTTAGCTGCGACTTGTTGGAGTTGTCCTATGAGCATTTCGCGAACGTTCTTCTTAAAGGCAGCATACACGCTTGTAAACGTTGTCGAGATAGCAACGTAAACCAAACTGTAAGGATTCCATCGTCACGCTCACGCATTTAGAAGCGTCAAAAATGAGCCGCAACTACTTTGCATGAAAGATAACCGAATGCTACCCCTGTAATTGCCCGCCCCAGCTGTATTTGGCCTCCCCCAACAGGGAACACATTGAATCACCGACCTCGATAATGCAAACGGTCAGCAAGAGAAATAGCACAGCCAAATGGGATCGCTTGATTTGATTGAGAGATCATATTTTCACGTACTGGCCAATTCCTCCACTCTCATGTGTCAGTTGCAATAATACTGGATCATTTCAAGCCCAGTAAACGGATTTACATTCACTTTTCGCAAATTTTCGCAGCACAGATGTTGTTTAGATCTCCGGATCTTCCCTAACCTGTGAAAAACACGGGAGCAAATTTTGGCTGGGATTCATGAACGCAGCCGGCTAGGTTTGGGTTCGGTTAGGGCAGCAACCCTAGCTGTAGCCAAACCGCAAACCGACATTCACAACCGCCCCATCGCGGTTGGGTGGCTCACCAGTCGGAGGCCACGTACTTCTCAGGCAAACTCAAATGTCGACAGCAGGTTGAAACACATCTTTCGCGAGCAACCGTCGATAACAGGTTCTTTCGGGAGAAAAACGGACCTGTTATCGACCTGCTATCGATCTGTCGATAGCAGGTTCACAGCTGGTTGACAAGGCGACACATCCTATCGCCGGTGAGCATTGATCGTTCAAATCTCCGAATGCTTGGCGAAACATTCAGTCGGTTTCGCAATTGAGGACGCTGCTTTTGTTTTTTTACATTTTGGTTAACACACCTGTTTTTGTGCAATAACGCCCAAATCAGGCCTGTTATTGAATGGAATTAATGCTCTAATAGTGTTCTAGGGATTTTCCAAGTATCCCACTATTTTGTTCACTTTTGGGATTTTGATATGCGATTTTTCCAAACACCAGGTATATTTGGAATCTTGAAACATTTTTTTAAATATTCGATTCCGTCACGATTTTTTACTGTCTTTCTTCTCTATTTATCGGAGGTCTCATATTTTCTGCCTCTCGAGTATTCCGTTTATTCGGGAATTTGAATAATTATTTGCTTTCGGTTAGGTTAAATGTCCGTTTGTTCGAATATTTGTCTCAATTGAGCTGACAACATAGTTGCCCATCAAAAAAAATTCAACTGTACAGGTATATTTTTTGAAAACCATTTGAAATTCGAAATCGAGTATTTGCTTGAGCATTTGTGCAAATTTCCACACATAATACAATTCAATCGAGTCTAGGATTTATTTTGAACAAATTCATTTATTAGACAATTTCTAAAGGGTTCGCTCCGAGTTTTCAATTTGTTGTGAGATTTTATGAAGGTCATGATCGAGAAATTCTCATTCCTCATTAGATCTACTATTGGTGCTGTAGTTACCATCGTCATGGACCCTAGTGCTACATTGCGTTCCATTGAAGGTTGGCGCAGACTCGGTGCACGTATGTTAGAGCATAGGGCACCGAGTTTGCTCCAACCTTCATCAGGGAACACAAAGTATCACTAGGATTCGTGCCAACTGCACGTAATAGACATGGGCAATCGTCGCTAGGTTTTGAATAAATGAATATTTCAAATATCGCGTTTTTTAAAGCACTTCGGACTTCGTTGAAAAATTTCTCAAGAATAAAATTTACAATTATAACCGCTTCAAAATTACCGAAAGTACAAATAAATTCGAATGAGGCATTTTTAAAATTTTCGGATGAATTAAATACTCAAATTATGTGTTTCTGAAATTTCGGAATGGGTGAATAGATTCTATTAAGGCCTCTCTTTTTCTTGACTGAATGATTGAATTTGAAATCCTGTCTTCTATTCGAGGCGAATGCATACTTGGAAAACATATCCGAATACTCGGATGAAAATCAGGTTTTTCCGAGAAATTTTCAAATATTTAGATCATAAATACATTCTGCACTTTTTTTTCAATAGCCGCAAATTTGTATGTAGTGACAGAAAACTGGCCTTCCATTCAGAGAATCGAATCTGCAAGCTCTCCTAACAAAGCGAATATTCCATAACCCAAATGATTCAAATTTCTGAATGAATCGAAGGTTTGGAAAACCAAAAATCGAAATGTTTGACCTAAACGAACAGTTGAAAAAATCAGGTATTGGATTTTCCGGTTGAATCGAATATTCAAAAACTCAAATCTACTAACTATTTGAATTTTTGTCACTCAGACGCCTTGAGCCTGGATCAAAAGTGCGTCGGAGCGCTGCTTGAGCATCTTTCATAGTCCTGGCCGCAAGCGCGGCACACGCGGTGGGCTATGAAACTTTTCACCGCACGGGACGTGTCTCGACGCGCTTGTCGCCCATCCAGGGGCGGCATGCATGAAAGCCGTGAAAGTAAAGGTAAACGTTTGCGCGTGTGTGCAAAGGTGAGCGGCGAGCGCGGAGACCCATACGAAGAGCCAAGAGCGCCTCCGTCGCGGCGCCTTCTGAACCGCCATGGCGGTTTTACCACTTGTATAATTACTCGAAGCTCAGTTTAAATCTACTGCAACAAACAATTCTACCGTTATCCTACGCTACCGTGTGCGCAAATGCAGGCTAAGAAATTTCGTGCATGTCACAATCTTTCTCAACTTTACTCCGCACAGTCATTTCGGTACTGCCGGGTATTTCATAGTTGCTTCCAGTCTTTATTATTTTTACAGCGTGTCGCGCGGTTAAAAGTTTCATAGTCTACCGCTCGTTCCGAGCGGCACGTGCATTTCGCGCTTGAGGTGAAGACTATGAAACATACCCTGCTCACAGAGGGTAGATCAGCAGGTTTTCCTTTTTCTGTACCATCTGTGAAAAAGCGTGATTCTGATCGTTCTAGGCGCGCGCGGCGCGCGCGATGCTGGTGCCTTGCTGTCTCTAAGCGGCGTTGCTCGCAGCGACGAACAGCACTGGGTGATGCAAGATCTATTACCTACATCCGGCGACGATGGCGACCGACGCGGCGTGAAGAGCGACTAGGGGGCACCGCAGAGTGTATTGACGCAGATACGGCACTAAATCACTGCCAGCGAGCGGCTACCGACGCCGCGACGATAATGTTTCGAAAAAAAAATTGTCGTCGCGTCAAGGCTGACGCTCGGCGTCCACTCGCCGGTCTCTGCAACTCTGCAGACCCCTTAGGGCCTGGATCATACTTGCAGCGACGAACCACTCGGCGCAATGCTTATCATCAATATCGAACGGAAATCAATATGCCTGAAACGCATAGTTGTTGTCGCTGGTCGCGGCAGGTGTTATACCGGCCTAACCTCCGCTCCGCACCTGCTCGCGCTGAAACCATAACACTTTCACTGTTTAGGGAGTTTTTAGAGTTCCATCGAAGATCGCTGCGATAGCACGCTTCGAATGAGAATTGACATGCGATGCAATAACGATGTATTCTCATGATTATCATGCTGTAGCACCACACGGCGACCGAAGTCTAAAACAGACCTTACAGGCTTTATGTATCTTTTGAGCAAATATGGTTTACCTTTCGTTCGCGCAACACTTCCTCTACCTAATAGAGATACCCGAAATCTCTACGTTTGTATTTTACATCGAAGTCTTGGGGGAGGTTCAAGGAACCAAAAATATTTCAACCCATCGACGCTGTTTAAGATCCTAGAACATTTGAACTACGTGAGTACTGATTTCTAGTACCAAATCGAGTTCGTAGAACTTTATCTCAATTTAGCGAATTTCGAATTTCTTGAATTGTTTACAAGCATCATGCGCAACGACTTATCCCACTGCCTAGATTCATTTTGCCAAATATCAACCATTTTCCAGAGATTCGATTTATCGGGAAAGAAATAACCACAATCGTAAAATAGTTATAATCAGATAAGACAATGTGAATAATACCTACACCCATAAATGTGAGATTTAGTTAGGGAAAATCTTCGGATAATGAGGCTGTACTAGGAGTTCCCGTTTTGAAAATGTCCCGAGAACTGCGGATTTTGCTCCATTTTAGAAATTTCGTTAACCCGTTTCATTACCATAATCCAGCCCTCACATAGTCAAGTTCTATAGAGTTTTTTTTTCTCAGATCTCTCGGTCTTTATATCGTTACTATGGTACATATTTGTTGCTTAATGCTTCAAATGAAGCCTGTTGAGCCGAATCGATTCGAAAGTAAATTAAATAATATTTTTTTTTATTTTTTCTATTCTGCTGGTCACTGGAAGCTGCGAAATAGCTGAAATATGGAGTCAGTAAGAGTTGGACCTTGATAAGAAGTAGAAAAACCGAAACGCCCATGTTTAGGCGCCATTCATGCTCCTCAACACCCTTGCGGCACTCACGTGACGCGCGGGAGTGTGGTCGGAGCTAAAATGACCTAATCCTCGTTTGCTCGTGTCGCCCGCTCCGCCATAACGGCCACGACTTTTACAACGTTTTCATCATTTTTATTATTAAACCACCATCAATTTCATTCCGTTCCATAATACTTAATCCCAGTATCATGATAGCGAAGCCGTCTACAGTATTCGCTTGCTGAACAAAGTTAAGGCCCACTTTGATCCGCTCCGCCACAGCGTCGCCGCTGAAATATTCGTAGCCTCCACAAGCGCATAACGAGCGTAGAATGTATTCATACCTCCAAACCCCGCCCGCGGGTGACGCGTGCCGCGCTGGCGTTGAGGAGTATGTTTAGTGCCTTCAGGGCAGTCGAGCATGGGGACGGCTACAATCACAGCTAGGGATAACAATAATACAGCAATAGCTTTTGTATCCTGCGAAGGTCCAGCTCGTTTAGCTGCTCCGAATTTTCCAGTTGGCCACCCTACCAATAAAAGCCCGGCGATCGGATGTCTACAGCGAAATGCATAAATCCGGCGGTAGCAGGTCGACAGCTGAACCTTTCGAGGCTTCAGTGAGGACATGCCGCCGTCTCGATATCCGGCGCTAGGAGGTCTACAGCAGGACCTTTCGGCGTGATACCAGGTTCTCTCGCCCCGAAATCACCTATTTTTTCGTGTCCTCAGCTGATGTGCTCTGTGATGACACCTCAGAAACCTGCTGTCGACATTTGAGTTTGCCTGAGTTGCCACTCAATTGACGCCGAATATCTCGAATGGAGAAAATCAATATTGGCACTCGGGTCGGAATTTCCCTAACCCGTCACTGTTTTTATTGCACATGGTTGTTATTTTTGCTTGCTTTTTGAATTTTAATTTTTGTCTCCCTTGTGCTTTACCTTCTTCAATGGATCGCAGGCGTTCAAAGGGATTTTCCTGAACTTGGAGATGTTTTTTTTTCATTTTTTTTTGATTTTCATTTTTTCCTTTCTTTTCAACAGATCCTTCTTGGTTTTTTAAAAATACATAAAGTGGTGCTGCTTGCTCACGATGAGCTGCAGACCTGCTGGTGAAATTTTCACCCCCAATTTAGCTTTTTTCTCGCATTACTAGCCTTTTCAACTTGTTTTCTTTTCGAAACGCCCCTCTAATTTTTTGTGTGTCTCACATGGCTTAGGTGTTGCTGCAGGGACCATCTTCGTCCTCTTGATGAGTTTTTGACTTCAAGTTCTCCGTTTGTCGTTTGAGTTCCGAGTTTTTTCCATTTCCTTTTTTTTTCTGAAAATCCTTTTTTTGTTTTTCTTTGTCATTCTCGCACAAGCTTAACGTTGCTTACAACAGGAGAAAACTAAAACGATTGCTTAGAAAAATCATTTGGAAAAATCTCGAAATGCAAGGGAAAAACAGAAGTTTGAACTAAAAACATCGAGAAGATTCAGGCTGATCACAGAACCATGAAAAAACATTAACATTAAAAATCCAAGTGGGCATTTTGGAAAAAAAGTAAGAAGAAAAGTTGTAAATACGAAAAAAAAATCATGTGGCTGAGGCGAATTGGGTTTTGAAAACGCACCACGAAACCCCAGGCTGACAAAAAGGGTGTGGCATCACAGTACAAAACCAAGTTAGGGTTTTCTAAAAGAAAAATAACGAAAACGTGTAGGAAAAGTGCTGAGAAAAAATTCTGAAGATGAGGGAATGCGGAGCCGAAATGGAGAAACCCCAACGAAGAGCCTGTGGCTGATCGGTAAATGTTCAGCGCACGTGCGATAAAATAAAGAAGAGAGCGAGAGCAGGGACAGGAATAGAGATTTTAGTTAGCCATGGGCAACATACATAAAACTTGCAGATGAAGTTGATGATTCTGAGGATTCTCATTGTTATCATTATGGCTAGCGGGCCTATAATGTGGCAGTCAATAACGAGGGGCATTCCTGCATTTTCAGTTTGCCTCGAAGATATCAAGTTTTTATGCGTATTCGCAAAAGGTTTTGGAATAAATTGTGCTCATTGTCCATATCCAAAAAATGGGACTTTATTTTATCGGGATTTCCTCGAGCCTCAGTGTTGTGCACTGATACAACACACTACTATTTCGACGACTAAGCCGCAGAACCGCTGCTAACCGCGGCTAGCCGCAGCTCCGAGGTACGGTTATGCGTAGCCCAGTCGTAGCCCAGCCGTAACCAAACCGAATTTTTCGTGAATGCTGGTTTTCTCCGCTAGCCTAGCCGTAACCGTGGTTTTCCTTTCATGAATCCCAGCCTTTATCGTGTATGCTGCCTTTAATAAACATGGTCGTGGGGTGGAATGCGAATGCAGATTTGATTTGCAAAACCAGAACTTCAACATGGTTTCGAAATGACGTTGCCATCCCACACTCAACAATGCACACTTTGCAAGAAGCTTTACAACTGTTGACAATCATTTGGCATAACGACCTGGCCCGAGTGTTGTAGTGAAAGTTGTGACGAGACAAAAGCGGGAAGACAATTCCTTATCAGATTTGGTCTAGCAGATGGAGCAGGCACCATTATTGTGGCTGAACGTGTGGCGTTGGCGACACCACCCTCAGACAGTGGTGGGATAGTACCTCGGCACGATAGGAATTGAACCCGCGTACAAAAAGATCAGCAGCACCCTTGCTGTAGCTACTGCTAACAGCAGGAGCTGCTGCCAATTAGCTGCATCTCCTGCTACTTGTTGCCGGAATCAACCCCTTTGTTTGTCCTGGAGTCACCCGTGAGTTCGGCAGCCCCCTCTCCCAGTGTCGGCTGATAATCCTCTCCATTGATTCGTCTGACACGAGTAGAAGCTGCAGCATCCTCGTCTACGACGGCGGTGGGTATATAAGGCGGCCGCTCTCCCTGAGAGGGCAGTTGGCTGTTTAAGGCCGGTCCAAGTAGGTGACTTTGCTTCACTCTCTGGACGTAAATTTTGAACGCTGAGGGGATCGTTCAGATGGCCCATCGCGAGGGAAGCCTCGTCGTTGTGGAGCGCGGCAAACAGGATGTCCTTATTGCGGACCATGGCGAGGTTGGCCTCCATGCTGCGCGCCGTCACACCAGCACCGCTGGAGAGGGTGATAGTACAAATTCTTTCTCTGTTTGTAGAACAGGCTGCCGATAACGACAAGTTGTACCCCAGCATGCTTTGGCAGCATATGCTGGTGCTTACAACAAAGGGTTGTATTCGATGTTTGCTCTAGGATGCAACCCCTATTGTGCCGAGACACTTCCCCACGACTATCTGAGGCCGGGTTTCGATCGCGCGCGGCGATTAATCTCCGCAGCCCCATCTCCTCACTAGACCAGAATCTATAGGCAGATGCTATACTAAAGTGGCCACTAGACAAGAGTTTGCCTTTAAGTAGTGTGTTCGGCTCAAACGAACATTCACCCCCTATAGAAGTATGATGGAAAATAATGGGCGTGGCAGGCGTGGTTCATACTTGTAAATTGCATCTCTGCGATTGCTATTCCTGTTAGTGAGACGGTGGAGGCAGTCAAATCAGAATCGATAGCGGCCATACCACGGAGTAAATTGATCAACAAGATAGGCTGCGTCCAGGGGCCGGATTCATCAACGAAATTTGGGGTAATTTATACCCCGAGTTTAATTAACTCCACTCCATACCCCAAAATAAACCCCAATGTATGTATCGGATACTCCCATATATACCCCAAAAATTGGGGTTTATTTTTTGATTAATCGCAAAAACTTACCCCGCGGAGTAAATTATACCCTAAAACCACGGTTTTATCGTTGATAAATCCGGCCCCAGAGCAAAACTCGATCTCAAGACAACGTCAATAAGCAGCTCAGTGCACGCAACGAAGGAACATATTGTTCACATGCTAACGATGTTCCAGCCGGGATTCTCCCAAGTTGTCATGATGTTCCACACGCTGACCACATAGAAACGTTTCCAGAATCTGCAAACATTATGAAGCGTGGGTCTCTCAGAGGAGTGTAACATTTGGAATTAATGCTTTGCGTTACAAATCGTTGCGAATCCCGTACTGAAAGGCCTTGATCGCGCCAAAAAACACTTTCCATTTTTCGGGCTCAGTTTCATGAATGAGCACTGTAGATTACACCGGTGATATTTTGCGCGTCGAAAACGCATGGTTCTGAAGTTGGAGTGTTCAAAAATGAGGATCCGACACCAGTTCTCCCCAGTAATCTAGCACGAAAAATAGGAACGCCATCTCAGGTGATAACGACCTAGTATTGAAAGTTTTTTTCTCTGAAAATCCTAACATCCAAGCGTACATATTGAGAGCTTCTTATGAAGAATAGCATTACTTGGTAGAAGGCGGACAAAGTAAATTCACAACCGCGATCTGTGGGCCTTCTTGGCCATTATCCGGTACCTAAAGAGCCTGCCTGCTCAAAAACATAAAAATTATGACACGGTTTTCTGTGTGTACGATGCTTTTTAATGGAGCGCTTGACGTTTGGCGTGCAAGCACGAATGGTACTCCTTTCCTCGCTTTTGATGAGCAGTCCTGTAAGACCGTTCTAAACACACAGCAATCAGCATTCTAAAAAACAGAATTTGCGTTATCAAAATCGTAGCGCATCTTCTATCCTGAGATTTGTCATGTGTGGGTGCAAAAATCTGTACTGAATGTCTACAAAACGTATTTTGTCTAGCTTCTGCAAGGATTTTCCATTTGTTTGAAGTTTTTTGGTGTTCATATTTTTGGATAGAAGCCTATGTTCTATTCCATTGTGCATGATGGCTTTGAGACGAAATTCGATGCACCTCTTCATTACAGGAAACCTAGTACTTCAACAGTATAACTCACTTATGGGTTTCGTTGAGGCCGTCACATCATTCACATTCGCGAAAGCTTGTATTTCTTGTATACGGTTCCTGACGAATTCGATAGCTTCGATTCGCTTCGAGCAAATCGGCTACCGGGGTAGAAATCTCAGTGGATCTCGCCCATCCGTTGACACTATCGACGATGCTTACTATGGAACCTCGTATGGTGTTCCCTGGATTAGAAAGGAGATGAACGTTTCCGGTCAATTCTGACACGTTCTCTCTGAATTGTGGTGCGCGCGAAGCGCGCACCAGATTTGGTTTTGGATCGGCCACGCGCGCAACCCGTTTTTCGAAATCTAAGTTCAGGCTGAAGGTAGAAATTAGCTCTAAATTCCATTTAAAAGAGCGCAAAAAGTTGTGTATAATGCCCGAAAATGGTTTGGAATGGTTTCCTAGAATTCGAGCAAATTTTGAAAAACCGCAAGTTTTCTCTGTTGATCTCCTTTTTTTTCAGACGGCGTTCACGATCTTGTGCTACCAGATAAAATTGAGCTAGGGAGCTCATTTTTGGACAGGAGGCTGGAAATAGATGCAGGTCGCTCCTGTTCCAATTTGAACTCGATACCATTACTTTGAAGGGTACCTCAAAATCGTGGGTTTACATACTAAATTAGCCGTGGAGCACGAAAACTCCTTTCTTTCTGCTACGGCTCTGGAGACCGGGGTGTGTGGGTGGATTCGCAGCCAATCAACACAATTCGTCGAGGGTAAGTATTGAACTTGTCAGAGTTCGTACTCATGACACGTCATCGATCGATAATCAATATTATCGATTTTCGTGCTTTTTGCACAAAATGCGACGAACAGTGGTGATTGCTTTTGGGATTGGTTTTCTTGATTGAGGAATTTCGCCCATCAGTCATTATCGATAAATACCGATCAATAATGTTGATTTTTTCGCCTGTTGCACAAAATGCCGTAATGATTTTTGATTGTTGACGGCTCTAAGTCATTTGTTTGGGAAATTCTTCTCATCATGCAAGATCAAATATTAATGATCAATAAAATCGATTTTTCACATTTCGCACCAAACGCGGCAATGAGTTTTATTTTTTTATGGTTGTAAGTCATATGTTTCAAAATTTACTCATACGACAATATCGTCTGTTAGATGTTTCATCATTCCAAAATGGAAATCGTTGAGCGAAATTGAAGTCAGAAAGGTAACCTTTGGGAAAAATATGTGAAATTTCTGAAAATTTAGCTTCCTGGCAAAAGTAGCGATTTGGTAATGGTCAAAAAAAAATTTCAAAAATGTCTTGAAATATTTTTAAAAAATGATTTGGCGTTAAATAACATGGAGTAATAAAAAAGCTAGGAAATGAAGTGAAGTAACCAAAAAATACGATTTGGTGGTCGATCATTTCACAAGCTTCTCCGTTAAACTTATCAAAACGAAATCAAGCGCGCAACGGAAACATTAAGCCATTTTTGAAAGCTGTGTCAAGGGAATCAGCATATGTCATGCTGGAAGAAGGCAACGCTCCATTCCATATCGTGCTTGATTTCGTTTTGATAAGTTTAAAGGAGAAGCTTGTGAAATGATCGACCACCAAATCGTATTTTTTGGTTATTTTTTTTCATTTCCTAGCTTTTTTATAACTCCATGCTATTTTACGCCAAATCATTTTTTAAAAATATTTCAAGACATTTTTGAAACTTTTTTTGACCATTGACCAATCGCTACTTTTGCCAGGAAGCTAAATTTTCAGAAATCTGAGAACAGATTTTGCTGAGGTCATCTAAGAAACAAGTTGGAGCTTGTCAAAGATAGCATGTTCTAGAGTTGAGCTGAATTCCACGTTTGTTTACCCTTGATAGAGTTTGCTAAAAATCGCTTACAATGGCCATTTGACATTCTGAACTTGACAACTAGGTCAGTTTCTCAGTTAGCGAAAATTACGCGCTAGCGCTCGATGAATCGCAGGCTCAGAAAGTGCACGAGCCCATGTTCGTTGCTAGAGCGTCTACCTTAGATACATGGGAACAGCAAGTAGCACACACCATCTCAGAAAGTGCAGAACCACTTTGTCGTGTCATTCGCAGGCGAACTCTGCCGCGGATTCCAGATGAATTCATACATCTACCGGACACTCAAGCAATTTGGAGGAAGGACGAAACCCCTTTGCGATAGTACCAAGAACTTAGATGGGTCATTCGTGCGTTCTGTGTACGAGCACCTCTATCGATGGAGACGGTTCTTTAGTGAACTATACAGTCATGAAGTGCCGCAGGGGCCCCTTTCAAGCCGCCGCCATTTCAAGCGCCTGGAGATTCAGTTCTTGACACAGAACCCTTTGCAGATCAACTAACGACAGCATTAAGTTCACTGAAGAATTGCTGAGCTTTAGGATGGAAAAGATCACTGCTGAGGCTGAGTCCATCAAAACTGGCGGAGACGTCCCGCTGCATCTTTGTATCGAATAATTACTCTCATCTGAGAGTCTGAGAAAATACCAGCTACCTGGAAGCATGCTACAATTGCACCTATCCGCAAGAAGGGCTGCGCGAAGGACTGCAAAATTTACCGAGGGATCAGTCTCTTGCCAATCGTTGGCAAGGTCCCTGTGAAGAACAGAATTCAGCGTCATTGCGCGTAAACCGTTCGTGAGGAAAAGGCAGGATTCCGGCCAGGGAGAAGCTGCAGTGACAAGATATTTGAACTTGTACAGCTCAGGGAAGACAGAATTCTCACTGGCAAGCGTATCGTTATCACATTTATAGACTTCAAATCTGTAATCGACTGTGTTCACTGGGGGGAGCTGGTGTGAGCATTTGAAAGCGAGCACTTATCAAAGAAGATATTCAGTCTCCTCCAGGATACACACGAAGAATCTTCCATCTCGGTACGCGTTGGAAACAAGTTTCCCGAGGAGTTTACGGTTAATTCTGGAGTTCGTCAAGGCGATGTGGTCTCACCGCTGCTCTTCAGTAATGTTGTCGACGCTATTATGAGAATGATCCTTGAGAACGTAAGAGGCGTTCATTATGGCAGTAATGAGCACATTAAGGATTTGATGTTTGCGGATGACAGCGCAGCGTTCGCGTATACCGATGGGGAGGCAATGTCGTTGATAAGTGATGCGGCGCAGAATGCGAGATTACATATACGGCTAAAGAATAAATCAGGAGAAGACCAAGGTCATGACATCGGATGGATCGACTGCGTCTCTGCACTTTGGACGAGCATAACTTCAGCATTTCAAGGAGTTCAAATACCGTGGTTTGGTAGTGCAAGAACGAAAAGTTGCGGCTCCGGTAGTGCTGAGGTGTGCCGCAGAATCGGGCAGGCGTCTATTGCGTTTGCTTCGCTTGATTGGTGTCTGTGGAGGAAAAACAACGTTTCACAGAAAACCAAAGTGCGACTGTTCCGAGCGCTGACATTCCCCATGCCAGTGTATGGCTCGGAGACATGGACTCTTTTAAAGTCAAACCTCGTCAAGCTGTAAGTCTTCTAGATGCGATGTTTGCGCCAGATCCTTGAGATTACGATTCGCTACCTATCTGCAACGACGATACAAGGAAGAGCTGCATGGATCAGCCTACGATCGGAGAACAGCTGCAGACAAGACGATTTCGATGATCTGAACATGTATGTGGGATTGACGTTACCCGTCTCCCGTACAGTATGCTGTGGCGAGAGCTCCCGCAACCGTGGAAAATCCAGAGAACGGCCTCAAAGAGGATGTGTCTCGGGCACATAGAGGAGGATCTGAAACATCAGCCGCGACCCATGGATTGACTAGGTTGTACTGACGTGGAGGCCAGAGAGCACGCCGCATGCAGCTCAATCTCCCTCTCTACCAGGAGGGCAGACCACACAGTTAGGAGATGTGCAAATGCGGTCTTCGAGACGGTTTGGGATAAAGCGGGATATGAGTTTAATAAAGGACATGTCAATATTTGTGACAGAGCTCACTAGTCCAGCTTTGTTGGGGCATCTCCAAGACCGCGTTTGTGCGGCTTCCAATCTGGGTACTGCACGAAGTGTGGGCCGGCCAGGTTTGCTCACACCCCCTCTAATAGCAATTTTTCTCAGACCCCCCCCAGGAACATTAGTAGGTCAATTTTTGACCGTTTTCTCCCAGCCCTACTGAGAGCTGATGTGTTCAAGCAGTTTATCCAAAAGGTTTACATACCCCTAACGTTTCACTAGAGTAAAATTTCTCTAGTCGTATTTGTATGGTAAATATAAAATTGTCTAATGGGTAAAAAAACAAAATTGACAGCCCGAAGCCAATGTTTTGCAAAAAAATTCACCACAGCTAGAGCACAAAAGCGCTTATTGCATTAATGTAGAGAGGAGCTGAAAGTGTAAAACTATATGTAACTGGTAACAGCTTGTGCTGTGTAATTAATTGCGGATGTTCGAAAGAGGGTTCGATTCCGCCGGAAATCCATATTTTTTCATGAGTCACGAGAGTAGAATATTCGAGTCAAGCGTGATTGATTTACAAAGTATACCGACTTCAACCATCTCAGATGAGCGCCGATGACCGCAACAGTACACGGAATCACACCCTTCTGAGGGGTGATCCCGCCGGAAGTCGATAGTTTTGAAAAGTAGGAGTCATGCGAGTAGGATATTTGAGTCCAGCGTTTTCGATTTACCCTAGCTACAAACTTTCACCATCTCAGATGAACCTTATTGCTTACTTTGACCATCTCAGATGAAAGCCGAAGACCGCTATATAGATTGTTGGAGACGATAAAAAAATCGACAGCTAAAAAAAGTAGGTCCTTTGGAACGTTATAAGTTAAGTGCTGAACGAGTTATATGGAGGAATCATAGCTTTAAGAAACTAGACTTTATACTCTATCGTTTGAAACTTTCGCACCCCTGGAGAAAGCCTTCGAAGAAAATTTATTAGGTGTGGGTTCTTCTTAAAAATGCACTGAAGGCCCACAGCTGGGCCCACACCTAAATACTGAGAAAACGAAACGCGAAAAAATGTGGCAGAACCCACACCACGAAACCTTTCTTCAATGGCCTTCTCCAGGGGTACGGGTGGTCTGAAACGGTAGGCTCCAGAGCGTAGTTTCTCGAAGCTAGGAGTGTTCCGGGTACCTTATTTAGAACTTAAGTTACTGAAGTTTTAAAACCCAAATTTATGTTCCTGGAATCAGCCGCTTTTTTCATCGTCTCCCGCTTTCTATTCAGCGATCTTCGGCGTCACTCTGAGATGATGAAAATTGTAGCCAGGGTAAATCCACTACGCTGGACTCAAATATCCTACTCTCATGGCTTCTACATTTCAAAATTGACGACTTCCGGCTAGACTACACCTGCGAAAGGTGTGATCCCTGGTACCGTAGCGGTCTTCAGCGTTCATCTGAGATGGTGAGAAATCGTAAAAAGAGTAAGTCGACCACGCTGGACTCAATTATTCTACTCTCATGACTCAGTGCTTTCGAAATTGACGACCTCCGGCGGGAAAACACTTGAGAAAGGTGCGATCCCGTACAGTGCAGCGGTCTTCAGCGTTCATCTGAGATGGTGAAAGTGAGTATATAGGGTGAATCAACCCCGCTCAACTCAGATATCAACTCTTGTGACTCACAGAAATCATTTCCATAAATCATTTAGCATTTAGCAGTCAAACTGCTTCGAACTTTTTACATGCAGGATTCACGTCTTGAATATTATTCTGAGAAGACCTTTACTTCACCCTAAACTTCCTTATTGAACTCTGCGACCCGTAAATCAGTTGTACCAGCCTTTTAGTTGAATCGCAATCTATATTTGAAGTCTACGTGAAAGACTGCTCCTGACGATTTTTACTCACAAACACGATGGTTCAATTGGTCTTCGTTCAAAAATCAGACCCCCCACTTCCACCCCTCCGGAGCTCAGGCCTCCCCTGTGGGGCCCACACCCGCGCCGAACCCTGCTCCCAATTGTGTGGTCTGTCCTGCTGATAGAGAGGGAGATTGCACTGCACGCGGCGCGGTGTGGCCTACATGGTTCGGTGCCAGCTGTGCGGTGAGTAATACCGGGAGAAATCGCGGCCGCTCCATGCTAGAATCGGAGATCACATGGACGGCAAAAAGAAGCTGCGGGCATCTACAGTTCTGCGGCGTCAGTGTGTCAATTCCCACCATGGCTTCAAATATCAAGTAAAGGTCGAGATATCAGGGCGAGAAACTGATGCACCCGCCAGCAAAGACTCGGAGGCTTATTGGATTGATGCGTGCGACTCAAAGCTCAGTCGTAAGGGCGATAGCCTAGACATATGTAGCTGGAGAACTGAAGCCCTACCTTTGACTAGCATTCCAACAACGAGCTCCTTCGGCCAGCGACATCTTCAACTGTTCCCCTCTGCAGCAAACGTTTTTCAATTCCGACTTGCTCCTTTAGGTTCTGAAAACGACGATCCCGCTGAAGCTTGCGTAAGTCTACCAAACCGCTCACTTGGTTCAGTTCAACAACATTATTACCAACTCAGAGTCGCGAAACGACCCAATGTCCGATTTGGAAAATAATCATTCGGAAAAACGGATACCAACTGATTGAAAATTATTAAAAAATCATCTCTAGATTGGTGAGAAAACAACACTTTCCCAAGACTGAACTTCACCTATGGTTTCCGTTTTCATTTTAGTCTGAACCATGAACCAGGCGGCAAGCCGTGCGGGGTTGGCGGCCTCACTGGAGAATGGGTTTCGATACGCGCGGGATGATCTACCGTCGCAGCCCCGTCCATTCAGCAGACCAATATCATTGCGCGAACTCTACCACCCCTCCTCACATGGAAAAAATGATCGTGGAATCGGAAAACTATCGTCGATATACATGTCCTAGTGTGTGAGGGGAATCGGTAGACAGATGTTAGGAGATGTCAAGCTCCGATGATGAGCTCATAAAATTGATCCAGAGCTGAGTTGTGGCCGATCAAATGTGCATTGGTCCCGCGATGGTCCAAAACCTCCACCGGCCTTTCGGCTGCACTAACGAGGGGCGAAGATTTTTCGGTTCAAAAGTGCTTATCAGCTCCCCATTTGGCTAAAATTTTCCAAAAAGTGCAGCGCATGTATCGCTGTCTGTTGGCTTCAGAATGGCGAGGCCTCAAAGATTGAAAAAAGACGCTAGAATGAAAGAGTCGCGGAACGTCTCAATGTCAGTTTTGGAGTCGGTAGGTTCAATTACTTGTTTTCCAATTTCCAAGTGGATCTTTTTTTTCCGCCCAAAAATATATGTATCAGGTGGGGGCGTTGTTCCAGACAACCCGTACCGACGCTTTACCTTACCTTGTCACGGAATGGATTGGCTCGACATTGCATTGTTGATCTGCGGTGAATCGATGCCAAGCAGCGCGACCAATTGGGCAAGAAGCTCTGGGCAAATGCGATAGCACTCTAGATTGAATTTCAGGAATGCATACGCCTGGTGTGCAGACGGCTCTTGTACAGATAGCACCGGCTTACAGCGGAATAGTGAATGGAATAGCATTCGCCATTGCTGCAGTATTCTCTATATTGAATAAAATGATCTCAAGTTACATTTTGACGTGAGTTCTTTTCTTTGCTACTATTCCTCGCCCAGACAGGGATGTGCGGCAAACGATTTTGAGATTTTGGCAAACGGCAATCGGCGAGAAAATCATAAAAACGGCCGGCAAACGGCAAACGGCAAAAACCTCAACCCTTAAATTGACCCAAAAGTTATTCACATCTGCCGCTCTACTTGTTTCTCTTTTTTTCCAGTACTTATGTCAACATTTTAATAATTCCTATTCAAGGGAGCAGTTTCATTTGAAGGCATTAGATGAACAAAAACAAGACATGTGGGACCTCATGGAAGTCAAAGGAATCACCGCTGCGGCCTTGCGAGAAAACCAATGTCTGGTGGCGCCGCAATAGTTCCGCTGCTGCCCCGCCGTAAGGGCTTGCTGCTCCGCGGCAGTACCGCTGCGGCACCGCGGTAATGCCGCTACGGCTCCGCGTTAGTGCAGCTGCTGCTCCGCGGTGGTGACGCTGCGGCTCCGCGGTGGTGCGGCTGCGGGTCCGCGATTGGTGGCTGCGCTCTGACAAAACAGGACCGACTGCTAGTAACTTTCATGAAATCAATCGTAATACAACTGGGTGGGCCTACGAACAAAAATACACGCCAGCGGTGCTTACGTCCTCTGTCTGCTAGGGACAGAGTGTATTCCCGTTATTGCAAACTAGGAGATACGGGATGTAAGTCAAATTTGGGCTATTGAACCAGCAACAATCTCGTTCTACCATATATAACTGTTAATCGTAGTCGAAGCGGGTTCGCTGATGCATCCTCGCGCAGTTCGTGCGGTTCCAACGCGGAACTGTCGCGGTAATGTCCCGGCAATGTCGCGGCGTCGTCGACTCTCAAGACACTGCAACGAAATCTCCGCGGCACAGTAATCATCACGAAGCTGCTGCAGTACTACCATGGAACCATCAAAGCACAATCAAGGGTCGAGGGAATTTCTCTGTCAGCTCACGTTCGGTTTCATTTTGTCCAAACTCACCGCGAGCTGAAAAAAAGATCAAAAAATCTCCAGAATTTTTTTCTAAATCAATATTTTTTTCAAAAAATACAGAATGAACCATTGTTTGGGGAACTTTTTCACACTATGCGCATCCAGTGGCTCATAACGTGGCACGTAAGTGCGTAGCTTCAGCAATGTGTGGTCTCTTTACTGAAAATCGTCAAATAAAAAGCTCGTGCTTAGCTGCAGTTAACCGCGAACTTACCGCCAGTGAACTCGCGTTCTTGAACCCATTTACTGCCACCTCGGATGAGTCAAAACCCCGGACAACGGTTGAGCGATTAACGGATAATCGGACGACTCCTAGTGCGTACATGGCCGCGAGCATATGCGGCGTTTCCTTTGAATGTTTTGCCGATTTTGCAGGGAAAATAACAAAAATTTCGCAAACGACAAATGGCAAAAAAGTCCCAAAAATGGCCGGCAAACGACAAACGGCAATTGCCGAACATCCCTGGTCCCAAACCAGGGAAGTGTGGCGATTGCCGTTTGCCGTCGCCGCTTGTTGTTTCTCTGCCAGCGCGTAGCTAGATGCCTTACACGGAAACCGGCGGTGTCCAGGGTTTCGGAGGCATCTAGTCGAATTTTGACACAAGAATTTACGTAAATTACGGAAAGTTTGGCATCAGTTGGTGAAATTTTAGCTGTAGCGCCCGCATATTCTGCGTTAAATCTCGCTACTCAGACATTCGCGGGGATGTTCCCAAAAACAACAACGGAAAACTGGGGATAGTCCCCCGAATCGAGGGAGGCAGAGGGGGGCTTCAGCCCCTCTGTCTCCCCTCGGAGGGTCTTCCCCTGGGACCGAATGCATCATTGCGCCGTGTTGGGGCAGGGGCAGGGCAGTCTGCGCCCTTGAGAAACTCTGTAAATCACCAAGTCAATCGTGCCCCAGCTGCCCCAGCTCAAAGGCTGGGGCAGTTAGAGCAGCGAAAAACACGGCTGGGGTACGATTGATTAGATGATCTGCTGCCCTCGCACTGCGATCTTCAATGATGCCGACTGTCCTACCCCTACCCCGACCCGGCGCGTTGATGCATACGGCCCATGTTCTCCCGATCGCCGGTATCCCCTATGCTGTCGCACCCCAACACCCATGGTTCATTGATTGACCAAAAATCAGCTTGCCAAAACCCGTTTTGTTCAACAGCTTCCCGTTCTTGGAAAACTGGAATAGGGCCAAAAATATTCTCCGCTGACGTAGGTTACCAGGGTTCGGCGTGAGGTGTGATGTATCACAGAGGGGGAGGGTGGTCGGACCCGTCGACGTCCGGTGTGAGGGGTCGGACCTTCGACCAACCAGTAATCAAAGTGGTTTTCTATCAGGGGAGTCGAGAGCTATGCCGTTAGTAAAAAAAAAGGACAGCAAACTGAGAAGGCGAAACGAGCTGACAATGAGATGCCAAAATGAAACTGGAGATCAAACTTAGAAGGCAAAATGAGAATGGAAAACAAAAAATAAACTGAGGAGTCAGAAATAATTGCGCGAAGCAAATAAGTATATGAAATGGAGATGTAAAAATGAGCCAGGAACTCACGAGAAGAGGTCACAATTCACTGTAGGAAAAAGCGCGCAAGGCAATAGACGACAGTAGCATGGTCATCGTTAGTGAATCCGAAATGGAAGCGGAGTCCTGGCCAGCTAAATTGTGTCACCAAGCGCTCCTGGATATGTCAGTAGCATTATTGTTGAATATTTGCTGTCATCGAGGTCATTACAAGCGGATTACCCTGTCACCGAAATGAAACAGATATTCTGGAAATTCGTAATCTAAGATGCATTTTCAGGCGATTTAGGATCCACATCAGGGATGAGCGGAATAAAAATATAAAATTTCGGAAATCGGTTTTCGGGTTTCGGAACAGGGATTTTTTTCTCGGATTTTGGGAATCGGGCGCGAAACGCCTAAAAATGCGCGGAAATGCGGTTTTCGGAACGCGAAACGCGGAAAATTTCAGAAATAATCTAGAGTTTTCTTACGTCCCAGATGACCCGATATTTTCGCATTCCGCGGCGTTTTCTGCGGTTTTCAGAATGCGGAACACGGAATGCCAAAATTGCGCGAAACTGCGGGTTTCGGAACGCGAAATGCGGAATTCCGCTCATCCCTGATCCACATGTTCAATCCCGCCAGAGGTCAAAATTCTTGCAAGGCTGTAAAACGATGGATAGTCCACTGCTACAAAAGTCACTGTGATATATCTTGCAAATTCCTGCTTTAAATCGCATTGTTAGGTTACAAACATTAAAGGCAGTGTTCACGATATTCTTCAATTTTGAGATTATTCGCTATATTGATTTAGTGGCCCCCGGGTAGAACTAAAATGACATAGAAATTGAGAAAAACACACCGGAAGAACACGAAATCCTTAAAGGCAGCGTTCACGATGATCATCCTTGTTGACTTTCCACAGTAAAATGATAGGGGAGAAGGACCTCAGGCTCCCAGTGTCGAAAGAACGGTAGAAAACGAGCCAGGAGCGGCAAATTAACGGCTGCAAACAAGCGTTCTGGTGCCCCAGACACGCCCCGTGCCCCAGATCCGCCCCTCGAAAGGAACAAATGAAGACTCGGATTATAGGAATGATCAAGTGAAGAAAGTGTTGATAAGTGAGCTGTTTGCTTCATTGCACTGATAGGTATCATCAATCTAGCGGTCAATTCCTCCACGCTCAAAAATCAACGTAAACAAGAGAGGGCCTATTTTTGCTCAAAAACGCGTCTTTCGGGCCCTTTTTAAGCATGCCTTGCTATTTGGGGTTTCAGACCTTCGTAAACCGTGGAGATATCGGAAGTGAAATTTATCGTGAACACTGCCTTTAAGTATCACCCCACCTCTTAAGTATTACAGGAAGTGTTTATTGTGACAAATAAATCTTTTGTGGACCCGTCCTTTGCAATTCTCTACTCTCTGTTGCTCCGTTCATTCCTTAGGGGAATCGATCCTGCTCTGCATGAAGTATTCTTCTATTTTCGATTGACCCAATTTTCTACTGAAAACAACCACCATGAGCATGTCCATCCAACCGGACAACTAGTCCATTGTATAGAGTAATGTCACTGAAATACGACGTTTTAATGCGTTTCTCGCCGTTTCTTCGTGATTTCGTTATCATTTGGAGGCCAATGCTTTGTATTATGTTTAAAACTCGGGGGACGAGAATCATCGTGAACACTGCCTTTAAGCGATCCCGCTTTAAGCATAAGATTTTTGGTGTCATGAGGGCACATATAGGTGCGGTTTCGGGCATGAAAACCATATTTAGTATAGTTAGGTCCGTGGCTTGTTTTCTTAAAAAAACATTCAAATCTATACCGCGGCTGCCGCAGGTGGTTTGGATTTAAATGTTTTTTCTTGAGGAAACAAGCCACGGACCTTACCATATACCCTCTATAAAACGTCGGAATTCACATCATTCGGGGAGCGAGTGGCGTGCGCAATGCAGCAGCCTCCGTCTGCCCTCCGCTCTCTCACTGTCTCTAACCTCCGCTCCGCACCAGCACGCATGGGAACCATGCGAATTACGTTGTTTTATGGCGTGTATGGCTGTCCAGATGTTAAAACGCACCCGAAATTTTATGAACGCAGCTTCAAGCTGAAAAGCGCTACATAGGATGGGCGGAGCTTGTTTTTATGCCCTGAGGGCTTATAGGTGCGGTTTCAGGCATGAAAACCTTTTTACTTCGGCATCACTTTCGTTTCTGACTCTTATAATATTACGAATATGAGCTTTTCTTGGCGTGCAAGAGGAATTTGCCGTTTTTTTTCGATTTTAAAACAGAATTTTGAGAAAAAAAAACAATTCGAAGCCCGAACAAACGGCTAATTTTCCTCACGCACTAAAAATAGCCCCTATTCGCAGTATATAAACAGTTAGAAACAAAGTAAATGCCGAAACAAACAAGAAAAACCGTAACTTACAGGGAAAATCAGCTGTGCTGTCGATCAATAAGGGAATTAGGCATCCTCCACCGTAGTTTTAGTATGTGACCGCAACCGCACCATGTCCTTTTAACGCTGCGGTAAACTGTACCTACGCGTTGGCAGATATGCCGGCCGTTTTTCCAAGAATTTTGTCGATTGTCGCTTGCCATTTTTTCTCTCACTCTTCAACAAAATAAAAACCTATCGACGAGGTTGCCGTTTGTCGATCTTTCAAAATCCTTTGCCGCACACCTTGTCGCTTATCGATCGCATGGGAGTGAACCGGAGTCCGAGCACGTCGATTATCGTTCGGCCAACTGTGAAGGGGACCTCACAATTACCATACATACTTACCTATCTGTGGTCCACACGCATCGGCGTAATGAGAGGATTTTTCGCCAGGGGCATACTGTCCTTATCGGAGCGAATTTCCTATCCGCAGTTGCTCCGTTGTTGCAGCATGCAGTCCAAAGATTCCAAAGATAATCGTATTGGGACGGAGATTGATCGTGCTTGAACACCGTGGTCCCGGGACAATTCTGCATGTACTTTTCTCTACAGCTGTTGTCCGCAAGTAAGGACTGGTTTTTCACTAGGATATGGATAGTAAAGACTTTGCACCACAAACATTGACACGTAGAATCGCAGACCACCTCTTGAGGAGAGGCGGGAACAAAGAAAAATCAGCAGTTCGAAAAGTTTTGAAAATCGTTTGGACAGCAACAGCAGTTGGAAATGCAACCGGACCTCGCTCGGAACGTAACCACTGTCTTCCGGACAGCAGCCGTGGTCGCCCAAATAGATAGCTGATTTTCGCTAGGAGCGCAGACACAGCGTCGCCGACGTTGCTCTCCGGGTCCGCTTCGAGCGGTGGTTTGTCTTAGTAAGGGGTTCTGAAAGCGTTTGAGAAAAATGCTCCAGATTTGACTTGAAATTCTCTTATGGGGATTATTTGGTGTGCTTATCACGAATTTGAGGTTTGTCTGTCGATTTTCCAAAGTTTCTACCGAATTTTTCGAAAGCCTTCAGTCTGGCGAAATTTGAGGGCAAAACGCGAATTTTCACGATTTCCGGAACGCTACGACAGAAATGACTCAAAATGTTCCTCTAGGGGATCAAATGGAGTGTTTATCGCGAATCTGAGGCCCATTATCGATCTTTGACAGCTCCCAAGCTTACGGTAGTTTGGTCAAGGACTCAGATTCGACTCAAAATTTCCATGCGAGAGTTACTCGGGGTGCTGAATAGGAAGTTGATGTCCATATGTCTATTTTCGGATTATTAAGGTAGATTTTGCTCCCTTAATGGTATACCTATCGTATTTTTAAAGGCGGCTGTGGAACAGAAGGTGTATTGCTCATTGGTTTTCGGAAACTGCATTAGCTGGATTTTTTCTAAAAAAAAGTCTTCTGAGATTTCTCGCCTCACTGTTTTCACATGGTCAGGTAAAAAAATCACGAAAAAAAGTTATTTTAGAAAAAAATCAGCTAATGTATTTTTTCGATAACTATTCAGTAGATGCTTCTTATGCTAACTGCCGCCTTCTAAAAGTAAAAACCGAAGCTGAAAAGACCGTTTGAAAAAAATTGCCTTTTAAACCACTTTTACCTACGTCTGTTTGTTTCGATTTCTCACTCTAAATGAGCGGCTCTGCTTTTCTCTACTTTACTACTGGGTCTTCTTTACTTAACCGCTGAGTCACGGCTCGTAGAGTAATGCATATGACACTGGAAGGTCCCCGAAGACCATTTTTTGCTATTTGGGCAACTGCAATTTTGACGAGTATTTAGACCATCAGCGGTTGACAAGCAAATCTGAACTACTCGTGGTTCTATAAGAAACATTCTGACAAGGGAAGTATAAAAAGCGTAGGTCGGATCTGCCAAAACGACTAGTAAAGTTAGTATCCTTTTTAGGTCAGTAGTAAAAATGCGCAGTATCCTGCCGCGAGCAGCAGGTTCAAAAAAGTTATGAGCAGTTTTTAAGCCTGGCGAAAAGGCAAGGGTTCCCATCAGGCATTTTTTTGAAGTTCCAAAAAATTTTCTCGGATTTGGCTCAAAAGTTGTATGAGGGGGTAATCTAGGCTGGCAAACACGAATCTGGAGTCCATTTGTCGAAATTTTGAGGTTTACTGTAGGTTACGGTAGGTAACATGTCATTTAGGGGTCAAACCCACCTTAGTATTTTGAAAATCGACGAACGGACGTTAAATTCGTATTCTTCACTCCGAATAACCCCCGTGTACGAATTTTGAGTAAAATCTGAGATTTTGACCAAGCTACCGTATACCCACCGTAATCTACCTTATTTTGCAAGAAATCGATAAACGGACTCCAGATTCGTGTTAAGCACTCCAAATAACCCTCAGAGAATGATTTTGAGACATATCTATCGTAGAAAAATGGAAATCTCGAAAATGGAGTTTTTCCCTCGAAATTTTCCCCGGTTGGGAAGCTTCAAACGAAATGAGCCGAAAACTTTTGGAAATCGACTAATAAATCGCATAATCGCGATCAGCGCCCCAAAAAACCCTTCTGGGAGAATTTTAAGTCAAATCCGGGACATTTTTCTAAAACGCTTCCAGAGCCCTCAATTTGGTAGATATAAGCGCCCAACCGAAAATCCGTACAAGTCCAAAACGCTATCACTCTGTACAAAGTACGGAAAATGTGCGTTCATCCAAAATTTGCTTAGGGGGGTAGTTTTGGGTGCTGAACACATTCACGAGGTCCGTTTCCGGATTTTCCGAAGAATAACGCGATTTTTGGAAGGTACAAAAAGCACAAAAAATGAGCTTTTTAAGCTTGTAGCTTCTTGGAACCTGCGGCTCGCGGCGGGATACTGCGCAATTTTACTATTGAGCCACAAGAGATACTAACGACACTAATCGTTTTGGCAGATCAGACCTACGCTTTGCATACTTCCCTTGTGAGGTGGAGCTGAGCCAAAACCAAAAAAAAAAAACGAATCGAAAAAACCCTTTAAAAAATCCCCAATTTTTCGAGTTTGGTGGCGACCCCCCACTGTGGGAAATTTCCAGCTTGCTTGACCCTGCCTGCCACACATGAACATTCTCACATGGTATTCGTTCTCTCCGTTTAATCTCACACTTGTAATGCTTTCCTTGTTGAACGTGTTTAGTCACTTTTGAATACTTTCATCTGTTCCAGGTCGGGATCGCCTCAGGAATGGGCGATTGTGTTCGGAATTTCAGCTGTGGTGGCTTTCCTTCCCGTTGTCTTCTTCACACGGTGGGGTTCTGCTGACATTCAGCCATGGGCTAGTACTACTTGTCAAGTCTCTCCCAAGCCCGAAGACACGAGTTCAAACGGCTCTACGCCTCCAAATGGAAATGTTGTGGATTCGCTAGCCAAAAGTAGCATATTTCTGTCTCACGATCTTTCTACGACGTAACACTTTCAACTGTTCTTTTTAAGAGTCGAACCTCCGTGCTAATATTCAATTCAGGCTTTTTTATGGCTTTATAGAGTTGATACGGTTAGCCTGCAGGTGCAATATTTTGTTTCTTTTCTGTTTGTTATCACGAAGTTATTGTGAAACGATGTAATTTTTATGTACTTTTTTTCGAAAATACTTGGATCCGGTGAAGTAGCACTCGGGTATTTCTTCACTTTCTTCCTAAAAAATGATCGCTAAGTCTATTTTACAAATTGTCAGATGATTGAATGCCATTGCGAGTAGGGACGTACTATGTATTTCGTCCTTCTTGAAGATTGCTCAGATAGGTACGTAAATTTTTTTCACCAACGGTTTTTTTTGTACGTGGAAAGCACCCGTTTTCTCTCCGATTTTACGTTGAACTTGTCATAATTTTCTTAAACCAACGCAAGTGTACTCGTCGCTGTAATATGTAAGGCCTCTTTCCCAGTGCGATCGCAGTGCGACACGATTGTGTTCACGGAGATGCGACTACCGCGTTGCCGTGCAATGCACAGCTATGCGATCGAGGCATCGAGTCGCCGCACTGCTCGATTCCAGCACTTTTTTAGGCGATTGTGTCTTAGGGATCGTTTATACTTCCGCCGCGGAGCGGCGCGGCAATGAGTGGGGCGGCGCGGGGCGTCGCGCCGCTTGAAAAATCGCGCCACCAGGATGTATAATCTGGCTGCGTCGAATTTACGCGGCGACGTCGCAGAATGACGTTAAACACAGCCTGGAAAAGCTCTGACATAACACAAGGCCGATTGTAATAAGTGATTTCTTGTGCAAAAGAAACATCTATAATTTTCCGTACCATAACACAGTACCCGAAGGCGAATAGAGTCTTTGAAAACAATTTCTCTTTAGAAAAATTATTTCAAAAGCTGAAAAAATGAACTTTTCACAACCCAGCCTACTCAAAACAACGCCCAGGACCTTGGAAGGAATTTTAGAGATGAATCAGTAGAACAAAATTGAGAATGTGTATAAAATAACAGCAAAAGAAGCATACTATGTCAACGCGGATCGCACACGGCCGCCGCGCCGCCTGCTTTACTCGGGCGGCGCGGCAGCACCTAGGCGGAGGCCGCATGCGGCACCAGTCAAAGATTTTGAGCAGAAAAACTCTAAACGCCTCGCGGCGTCGCCAGGCGGTGCCGCTTGATCGATGTGGCTGTATTGCATCTCGCCGCGCCGCGCCGCGGCGGAAGTATAAACGACCCCTTAGCGTGCGGCGACCTAATGGTGCGACGCGACCAGATCGATGCGCGAGAGATTCCCAATCGATCGCGCCGCAGTGCGACCGCCCAATAAATGAGACATGAGGGCTGTTCTCTCCACTGCTTGTAACATCCGTTGCAGCTACTGAATCCGCTCCAGCAAGAGATCTAGATGAGTTCAAACTCAATGAAGCAAACCCTCCTGTAATTACCTAGATGATATTCATAACTGTTATAAATAGTCATTCCTCGGAAATAGATACTATGTTGATCCGAATTAATTGTTCAGAGCTTAAGTAAGAAGTTTGACTACTGTTGTCCCCAGCAGGCTATATTGCACTCAATGCATCGCTTTAGTTTTGTCGTTCACTGAGCGAATTCGCGAAAATAAAACATATGAAATTGTTTTTGTACGACAACGAACTTTGGCCTATTTTTTGCATCTTTGAGATTTAGAATTCTATTTAAATGCAGCGTTCGCGAAGAAATTCGCACTTCCAATCACTGCATGAATGTGGCCCTCTTACCAAGTGGTAAATATTCGTGAAATCGACTTGTCAAGCCTGCTTAATGAGTGTGAGGAAGTTATCAAAAGTCGGTGCGCTTCAGATTCTATTTGGGGACTGATCCCAGCGCAAATTGTAGTTTCAAAAAATGATCTGATGATTGTTGTGGGGGAGAGGAAAAGGAACACACTCAAGTCTCCCTAAAGGCAGTGTTCAAGATGAGTTTCACTTCCGATATCTCGACGGCTTACGGAAGGTCTGGTGTCCTACATAGCAAGGCATGCTTAAAAAGCACACGAAAGACGCGTTTTCGAGCAAAACTAGCTCCTCTCTTGTTTACGTTGAGTTTTGAGCGTGGAGGAATTGACCGCTAGAAGGATGATACCTATCAGTGCAATGAAGCGATCAGCTCACTTATTAGCACTTCCTTGTCTTGATCATTCCTGTAATCGGAGTCTTCATTTGTTCATTCCGAAGGGGCAGGCAGATCTGGGGCACCAGGCGTGTCTGGGGCACCAAAACGCTTGTTTGCAGCCGTTACTTTGTCGCTCCTGGCTCGTTTTCTACCGTTGTTTCGACACTGGAAGCCTAGGATCCTTCTCGCCAATCATTTCACTGCCGAAAGTCAACGGGGATGATCATCGTGAACGCTGCCTTCAATGCACCTGGGCAGATCAAAAACGAAAAAAAAAATTTTTTTTCTGAAATTCAGACATTCTTACACCTCCTGCCAAAACATTGTCCAGGGGGTAGGGGGCATTGTCCGGGGGGCTTGGGGCGCCGAACACGAATATAAGATCCTTTTTCAGTTTGATACTTGACCCTCTGTAGCTTACAGCAATCTTCTGAGAAATTCAAAATGGACCTTGTATTCGTGTTAAACGCCCGAAATAACCCTTCCCCTGAACAAAGTTTGGACGGAAATGTTCAAATTTTTGAAACCCGAAAAATTTAGTTTTTGATTTAGCCTCGTGCATTAAGGAAGTTTAAGAGGCTTTGAGTTGTTTCCTTTCACCTTCTCCACAACACTCAACAGACCACTTTTCAAAATTTCAGTCTGCGCTGGGATCAGTCCCTAGCGAAGGCGGTGAGGAGCATACGGGCTGAACGATCTTACTAATTATTGTGACCAGTGGCCGTATTCCTTAAAGGCACAGGACACCCTCAGATATGAATTTTGAGATTTTCGTGTAGTTGTATTAAAGACCCCTCCTGTATGCGACATGCCTAATGCGAGATCTCAGTTCCTCAAAACAAGCGAGAAATAAGCGACCACCACGGGCCCGACCCCCTCCAGCCACCTCCACAGGCCCGGCCCCCTTGCTGATTTTTGATCTCTGTAGCGGCTAGATGGATGGATGATTTTCAACCGAGTCGTCGCTCTTCACTTTCTTTCCAATCTATCTCCTCATCCTGTTTTGCTCTCCTGCCGCGACTGCGAATCAAGAGAAATACAGGCCTGAAACAACTCGTTCACCAAAATTTCGCCCTCAAAATACAGGCATTTTCAAGGAGCCATATCTCCGTTCTTAGGGGGTTTTGGACGATTTCAGAAACACCATTGTGATCAGAGTGTGACCCTCTCCAACATAAGGTTAAAGCTTAGCAAGAGCACCGCTAAACCGGTGCTCTTGCATCAGGTAATCCCAAGGAACATGCGAAAACTGCGTAAAAATCGGTCTTCTTCAAGTTATTCCAGCCACTTCCGTTAGCCGATGATCCAGAAAAGTCAGAAAAGTGTGGCCATCGTCCATATTTTAGCGGTTGTCCACGCATTTTTCCGAAATGCTGTGTAATTTTCGGTCATTCCAGTCATGATTATCATGGTGTGAATACCATAATCCCTGACTTTGAGGCTGTTTTGTCCAGAACTAAGGACTCAGAGTTCGTGAAACGTTTAGACTATGTTCAGCTAGGCCAGCCAAATCTATTTAACCCAAATTTCGGTAGTGTGAAAATTTGACCGGACCTTGCCTTTAAACTACGGGAGCCTCCCAGAAAGGTTTTTAGAACCAGCCGATGTACAATACCGGCCACAACTTCTGTCCCATAGCGCGTTGGCGACGCGAAATCGCGTCGAAAACGCCGTTTTCGTTCGGAGTGGAGTTTTTGAGAACCTGAAAAAACCATTTGATCCCTCTCGATGAGGAGATTCCGACTACATGTTCAGACTTGAGAAAAACTCAAGTCTTCCCCTAGTTATAGCCTATTTTCCCTAAGAGGGGTCAAAATCTTTGTGAATGGTTACTTTGCAAATCTGAAAACACTAGTCGCTTCCTCTCGTCGTCCTAATTCCAAAAATCTTTTCAGGTTTAGAAAAATGTTACTTCTTGGCATAGTTATGACATATTTCGCCCACCCTAAGAGTAGGAATGCTCTATCAACGGCGAAACTCTAACGTGAGCATCACCAGTATATTTGTGTCGTAATTCTGACTTCAAAGCTGTATCTGTACCTGGAAAAGTGTGAGATTTGACTCTTAATCTTTCTTAGTTTTATATGAACTCGGTTTTGGCGTTGGTCTCTCTTCAATTTCTCAGTTCTCCGCGCTCTACGCTATTGCTGTCCTCTCTCTGACGCACTCCTCGCTGGCTGTACTGCCTCGCTCGAAGACAGTCCCCCAAACCGAATAGAATTCGAGGAGCGGAGACGGACTGGAGAGTCACCGTTATGAAAGCCCGGTATCTGAAAGATGGCCGGCCGAAAGCCCAGACCTCAATCCCATCGAGCTCGTCTGGAGAAGGATGAAATCTGCAATAAGGTAACTTTTATCAGGTCGTAATACTATACATAGGTATGTCAATTCTTAGTTGATGATAATCTTGTTATGTCTGTTGAAGTATTTTTTTCTACCTCGGTACAAATGTGATTTTTGCTAATAAAACGTGAATTCAATACTTTACTGGTACAGAATGATGGCCGAAGAGTGTAGAATGATGAGTCACACCCCTCGCCTGGAAAACGAATAAATGCTGTGCGCGCCGCGACCGTGCGCGCTGAATTTGTGGCCTGCATTCGCAGAATCACTCACCGACAACAGAGAATTTTCAGAATGGTTCTCTTGGATATCTCGTTTTAAACTGAGCTAATACGGAGGATTTTTCTCAACTAGGTGAAAATGCATTTTTCTCATAAAACGAGGATTCGATACTTTCCTTGTATGCATTCCCGGAAGATTGCTCAAGGATGAGTCACACTCTTCGCAGGGAAACGAATAAATGCTGTGCGCGCCGCGACCGCGCGCGCTGACTGGGTGGACTGCATCCGCAGAATCACTCACCGATGGCGTAGCGTTAGAATAGGATTTAGTAAACCAGGGACAAACCACCCATAACGCTAACTCCTGTTCCGATTATCTCTTGATGCTTTCTTTTCTGAGTCGACCAGCGTTCCGTCTCGCTATAGCAATATCTCAGAGAACACCCATGATGTTTACTCCTCTCCCATTTCGACCTTTGATCTTTCAGATACCGGCTTTCATAACGCTGACTCTCCAGTCCGTCTCCGCTCTTTGAATTCTATTCAGTTTTGGTGACTGTCTTCGAGCGAGGCAGTACAGGCAGCGAAGATTGCGTCAGAGGGAGAACAGCAATAGCGTGGAGAGCGCGGAGAACCGAGAAATTGAAGGGAGGCCATCGCCAAAACCGAGTTCATATAAAACTAAGAAAGATTAAGAGTCAAATCTCACACTTTTCCAGGTACAGAGATAGCTTTGAAGTCAGAATTATGATACAAATATACTGGTGATGCTCACGTTCAAGTTTCGCCGTTGATAGAGCATTCCTACTCTTAGGGTGGGCGAAATATGCCATAACTATGTCAAGAAGTAACATTTTTCTAAACTTGAAAAGATTCTTGGAATCAGGACGACGAGAGGAAGCGATAAGTGTTTTCAGCTTTAAAAAGTAACCATTCACAACGATTTTGACTCCTTTTAGGGAAAATAGGCCATAACTAGGTGAAGACTTGAATATAACCGGAATCTCCTCATCGAGAGGAATCAAATGGTTTTTCAGGGACTCAAATAGTCCACTCCGAACGAAAACGGCTTTTTCGACGCGATTTCGCGTCGCCGACGCGCCTTGGGACAGAATTGGTGGCCGGTATTGTATACGGCGGGCGGACTTTGGACCTTCTCAGGAGGCTCCCGAAGTTTTATGAATTCGGCCACAGAACATCGGTCAACGAGTTTACAACGCACCATCGCTTGTCACGACGCAGCGGACAACCGTTTCTAGCCTCTTGTCCACCCATTAAAAATTGTTTGTGCACCACCGAATGGATCTATGGCGCAAAACTTCACACCCTTCATCGCCGTGGAAGATCGTCAAATTTTTATGAGCAGATATTTTATTATTTATTATTGATACACGTAGCAAGACCTACGCAAAACGAACAAAATTAAAAACAAAAACGTATAAATATGATGTCATTGCATCATAAATTAGACGCACTAGAAAGCAAGTCTTTAGTAAAGTGAAAAAAAAAACTACAGAAAAACAGCATCGGGAACCCTCTACTAGCACAACTCAGACAACTGTGAAGTCCGGTTCGACCACGATAAGTTTTCGAATTGAAGGGCTCTTGCGCAGCAGCACGCATGTGACGGCCCGCGGCAAGAGGTTACCCAGACTCCAGTCCGCGACAAGGACATCATCTTCGCCACAGTCGACAATGTGGGAGCTCCCCTCGCTGAGGACCGTGGGTGAGACCCCCTAGGCGGTTGAAAATCGTTCAGAAAGTGAATCGCAGTCACCTTCCAGGAGCGGCCCCAAAGGCCGACTGCGCTGTATGAGATGAAGCCCCTTATATATGGTTTCCGTTTTCTTTTTAGTTTGACTCATGGAGCAGGCAGCTGACCTTGCGGGGTTGGCTGCCTTAGTGGAGAGTGGGATTTGATTGGCGCGCGTGATCTACCGTCGCAGCCCCATCCATTCATCAGACTAAAATGACTGCGCGAACTCTACGTGCTGTGCTGCAGGTAAGCGCCTGATCAATTGTGAAACAATCAATTAACGTGTTCAATCATGGGCATCGTGGCTCATTAGTCGTCCAAACTACATCGAAGTCGAATCGAAAGTGTGTCGTGAATGATTGGAACGCCTCTGTGTTACTGCACGTGCTTCTCAATTCGACAACAATTAGCCCCCCCCCCCGACGTCGAAAAGTACGGGGTCGTATCGTCGTCCACAGCGCTTTGTAGTCGAGTCGAGTCGTGGCTGAATTAGACTCCCCAGTTGACTGAGAGGTTCTCTAGCCCTGAGTTTGAGCACATTACTGTATTTTCTCTTCTAGAAGTACATGCACTTCTAATTCTCCGGCCTCTGTTTTAGGTGCACTTCTATTAGAGGTGATCTTCAGTTAGGGGTGCACTTCTAATTCTCAGCTCCCTCTTTTTGATATTATTAGAGGTGTACTTCTATTATTTGGCAGATTTTTTTAACTTTCAGTGATGAACTGTTTGCACTTGAGGTTTTCGGCGTAACACCTTGAATTCAATTGTATTCAATTATCAGACCGCAACATAAGAGTGTAGGCATTCAAGCTTTATCGAACAGTGGATTCCACAAACATTGATGTCATCCTCGAACTGTAATAGTGCTGCACCGCTTTCATCGACACGAACCTGAAAAAGAAAAGAAAGGTAAGTGAGAAGAGACTCATGAGGTTTAAAGCATTGGAGCTGGTAGTCTTTCGAGCCTTACAGAGCCATTGTGCATTAACGCGCTTCTTGAGCGACTTGACAGCAGCTCTTTTAGGAGAGAGTCCTTAGCATCCATAATCTATTGTAAGTAAATCTTCATCGTTGGTGGTACCGGATTCGCTCTTCGTGTAAACGATTTCCCTACATGGATCATCTATTCCTTATAACACTGGCAAATCCTGGCTGGCAGGGCCGTTACAGTAAACATTTTGTGGCATAAGAAACTCAACTTTGATTATCATCTAATGAAATCAAGTTCTTGTGATCTACCTAAAAGAACTCCGCATAATAGCCGAGAAGAACCGCAGAATTAATTTTGAGCTTTGAGCTATTTCTTGATCATTTCGCTAAAGTGGCATCGAAAGTTGTCCCATAAAAGCAATATTCGGCAGAGTGGCCGATAATTTTTTCAAGGGATATTCAAATCTCGCACAATCCGGCCTGTCTTATATGCCACATCCAGATCGTCAAGAACTTTTCTCGGTACCGGAGATTCACACCACGATCCTAAACAAAGAAATTTAAAAAAACTCAATATGCGACTGCTAGGTTCCGCCACAATCGCGATGCTGTGCGCGCTCCTTCCAAACCTCACTCGCTTCCCACGACGGTAATCGTATTACGTATAGCAATTACGCGCCTTGATTAACAACGTAAAAAATGCGGGAGCCATCAAGTTTTTGAATGATTATAACAGACCCTGGTTAGAGATTGGCCAGACACACCGCTACGCCGATTTTTATATGTAAGGATAAGGATACCACTCTATCATTGTCTGATCTAGTACATTTTTCATACATACTGTCAAGCCTGTGATGACTAACCGGGCGGCGCTGAGTTGAAGCGGGCCCGGCGCGGCTTTTATCAGATTGTCCCGCCACTGATATTTAGGTGATTCTGATAGTCTGCTGCCCATACTCCTGACCATTTTGATAATTAAAAAAGCAAAAATAAGTGAAAAAAGTGAAAAATTGAAGGAAAAACGCACAAAAACAAGCCAGGACGGCTAATTAATAGTGTCCGACAGCCCCACTTTTAACGAGATTTTCATGAATGCTTGCTTGCCCGTCTTTAATTTTGCTCTTAAAGTAACCAGTAGTGTCCACGTACGTTCTTCTTCAAACCTAGGCATAGATATCTTGTGTGATTACTTCTGCGCCGATCCAGGTTTGTGTTAGTCAGACTGTTTTATTCGGCCAACGTTTCGAGCAGATCGTCTTTGTCAAGGCGTGAAGTGGCTTGAAACACTAATATACGATTTACCCGGCAAAACGCACTCTCTAAGCCTCCATAGATACGAAATTCTCCAACGAATGAACCAGGAATGTAATCACGACTGTAGCATAACTAACCCGCCATATCAAGAGCGAAATGGTGCGAAATCGCTCGTTCATCTTGGAAGGTTGTACAATTTGTCCTCACTTTAGGGAGAAGGATTGTGCACAGAGCCGTATACCAAATACAGTGTTAGACTTGTGGAGATACGTATATCGGTGAAACGGGGAGAGTTCTCAGCATTGGCGTAAAGGGACATCTGGCAAGCAAACGACGAGGAGTTTTGACGAGACCTTTAGGTAAACACAGAGTCGAGCAACATTACCGCACGTCTTTCAATATCAGCTGCAAGATCCTGGCTTACGAATGCGACATCGGTCCCAGAAAGGCTCTGAAACCTTTCTTTATTCGTGCCCGCGACCTGAAGCTAATTAACAGAAATGAGTGCATTGCAATCACCAACGATTTCCTGCCACTCATTCCACTGTGCGGTCTGTGACATGTCCTCAGTGCAATTTTGCCGGGGTGTCTCACTTGCTCCTGGGGCAGCATGCATGAACGCTGCGAAGAAGGTCAGGGAGCCGCTCCGCGTCCTACGCGCGCAGCGTCAAACGACGCGACGGCCCCAAAGTGGATGGCGTATATTAATGTATCGCGCTCAAAAATACACTTTCCACCGCAAACTCTACGCGCGCATTTTCTGTCATCCTAGTCGCGATTGCTTCCAATTATTGAGATGCGTTAGATGACAAAAAAATCAGAGAGCGACTGGGGGTGGCATGCATGAATGCAGCGAAGAAAGTCATGGAGCCGCTCCGCCTCCTATGCGTGCAGCGTCGAGGCACAAGACGGCCCGAAGTGCATGGCGTAATATTGTGTGTCGGGGACGTGAATGCACCTCCTGCAGCGAGCTCTACGCTAAGCGGCATTTTTTGTCATCCCAGTCGCTCTCTAGCATTTTTTGTCACCTAATGCATCTCAATATTTGGAAGCAAACACCATTGAGATGACAAAAAATGTGCGCGTAGAGTTTGCGATGGAAAGTGTATTCACGTCCTCGATACATTAATATACGCCATGAACTGCAGGACCGACGCGTGGCTCAACGCTACGCGCATAGGACGCGGAGCGGCTCCCTGACCTTCTTCACAGCCTTTATGCATGCCGCCCCTGGTAATCCTTGTCATCGAGTGGAGCTCGGCGCTGATGGGACTGTGGCGTGTTAGTTGTGCTACTGTCGTGATTACATTCCTAGTTCATTCGTGGGAGAGTTTCGTATCTATGGAGGCTTAGAGAGGGTGCTTGGCCGGATAAATCGTATATTTGTGTTTCGAGCCTTTTCAGGCGTTAATAAATACGATCTGCTCAAAACGTGGGCGAAATAAAACAGTCTGACCAATGTAAACCTGGATCGGCACAGAAATAATCTTACAAGGTAGCCAGTAGTCCCTAAAAGTTCTCAGCAATTACTTTAGAAGAAAATTCAAGACGGCAAAACAGGGCTTTATAAAAATCTGGATAATTGGGGCGGGAGGACACCAAGCAATAGTTTCTGCCTGAACGTTTTTTTCTCCAATTTCTAACCTATTTTTACTTCTATGATAGTCAGCTCTACATACCTTCCCATAAGGATAGCACAGCAACCGATTTTATCGGGAACCGTGCCTTTAACTGAGATAATCACGGCGCGTCTTGTGAACACGGCCTCAGTTCGCAGGATTGAACCTCTGGGAAAACGAAAAAAACTCATAACTATATAGTGTAAATTTTTTTCATATCTCATGATATATATATATATAAATATATATATATAAATATATATATATATATATATATATATATATATATATATATACACATATATATATATATATATATATATATATATATATATATATATATATATATATATATATATATATATATATATATATATCGACCAAAGCATCGCTTCGCGGCGCTTTTTCCGGAACCATAGGCCGGGGGTCCGGGCCGCTTCGCGGCGCTCTGTCCGGAAACTTTGTGGCTTTTCTGAACAAACTAAATCTCTTACGATCAGGAAAACCCCGGCCAAAGCGCCGCTTCGCGGCGCTTTGTCCGGGAACCATAAGCCGGGGGGTTCGCGCCGCTTCGCGGCGCTTTGTCCGGAAACTCTGTGACTTTTTTGAACAAATTAAATCTCTTACGATCAGGAAAATCCCGACCAAAGCGCCGCTTCGCGGCGCTTTTTCCGGGAACCATAAGCTGAGGGATTCGCGCCGCTTCGCGGCGCTCTGTCCGGAAACTTTGTGGCTTCTCTGAACAAATTAAATCTCTTACGAACAGGAAAATCCCGGCCAAAGCACCGCTTCGCGGCGCTTAATCCAAGAACCATAAGCCGGGGGGTTCGCGCCGCTTCGCGGCGCTCTGTCCGGAAACTTTGTGGCTTTTCTGAACAAATTAAATCTCTCACGATCAGGAAAACCCCGGCCAAAGCGCCGCTTCGCGGCGCTTTATCCAAGAACCATAAGCCGGGGGGTTCGCGCCGCTTCGCGGCGCTCTGTCCGGAAACTTTGTGGCTTTTCTGAACAAATTAAATCTCTCACGATCAGGAAAACCCTGGCCAAAGCGCCGCTTCGCGGCGCTTTGTCCGGGAATCATAAGCCGGGGGGGTTCGGGCCGCTTCGCGGCGCTGTGTCCGGAAACATTGTGGCTTTTCTGAACGAATTAAATCTCTTACGATCAAGAGAACCCCGGCCCAAGCGTCGCTTCGCGGCGCTTTGTCCGGGAATCATAAGCCGGGGGTTCGAGCCGCTTCGCGGCGCTCTGTCCGGGAACTTTGTGGCTTTTCTGAACAAATTAAATCTCTCACGATCAGGAAGATCCCGGCCGAAGCGCCGCTTCGCGGCGCTTTGTCTGGGAACCATAAGCCGGGGGGTTCGCGCCGCTTCGCGGCGCTCTGTCCGGAAACATTGTGGCTTTTCTGAACAAATTAAATCTCTTACGATCAAGAGAACCCCGGCCCAAGCGCCGCTTCGCGGCGCTTTGTTCGGGAACCATAAGCCGAGGGGTTCGCCCCGCTTCGCGGCGCTCTGTCCGGAAACTTTGTGGCTTTTCTGAACAAATTAAATCTCTCACGATCAGGAAAACCCCGGCCAAAGCGCCGCTTCGCGGCGCTTTGTCCGGGAACCATAAGCCGGGGGGTTCGCGCCGCTTCGCGGCGCTCTGTCCGGAAACTTTGTGGCTTTTCTGAACAAATTAAATCTCTTTCGATCAGGAAAACCCCGGCCAAAGCGCCGCTTCGCGGCGCTTTGTCCGGGAACCATAAGCCGGGGGGTTCGCGCCGCCTCGCGGCGCTCTGTCCGGAAACTTTGTGGCTTTTCTGAACAAATTAAATCTCAACACGATCAGGAAAACCCCGGCCAAAGCGCCGCTTCGCGGCGCTTTGTCCGGGAACCATAAGCCGGGGGGTTCGCGCCGCTTCGCGGCGCTCTGTCCGGAAACTTTGTGTCTTTTCTGAACAAATTAAATCTCTCACGATCAGGAAAACCCGGCCAAAGCGCCGCTTCGCGGCGCTTTATCCAAGAACCATAAGCCGGGGTTCGCGCCGCTTCGCGGCGCTCTGTCCGGAAACTTTGTGGCTTTTCTGAACAAATTAAATCTCTCACGATCAGGAAAACCCCGGCCAAAGCGCCGCTTCGCGGCGCTTTGTCCGGGAACCATAAGCCGGGGTTCGCGCCGCTTCGCGGCGCTCTGTCCGGAAACTATGTGGCTTTTCTGAACCAATTAAATCTCTCACGATCAGGAAAACCTGGGCCAAAGCGCCGCTTTGCGGCGCTTTTTCCGGGAATCATGAGCCGGGGGGTCGCGCCGCTTCGCGGCGCTCTGTCCGGAAACTTTGTGGCTTTTCTGAACAAATTAAATCTCTCACGATCAGGAAAACCCCGGCCAAAGCGCCGCTTCGCGGCGCTTTGTCCGGGAACCATAAGCCGGGAGGTTCGCGCCGCTTCGCGGCGCTCTGTCCGGAAACTTTGTGGCTTTTCTGAACAAATTAAATCTCTCACGATCAGGAAAACCCCGGCCAAAGCGGCGCTTCGCGGCGCTTTGTCCGGGAACCATAAGCCGGGGGGTCGCGCCGCTTCGCGGCGCTCTGTCCGGAAACTTTGTGGCTTTTCTGAACAAATTAAATCTCTCACGATCAGGAAAACCCTGGCCAAAGCGCCGCTTCGCGGCGCTTTGTCCGGGAACCATAAGCCGGGGGGTTCGCGCCGCTTCGCGGCGCTCTGTTCCGAAACTTTGTGGCTTTTCTGAACAAATTAAATCTCTCACGATCAGGAAAACCCCGGCCAAAGCGCCGCTTCGCGGCGCTTTATCCAAGAACCATAAGCCGGGGTTCGCGCCGCTTCGCGGCGCTCTGTCCGGAAACTTTGTGGCTTTTCTGAACAAATTAAATCTCTCACGATCAGAAAAGCCTGGCCAAAACGGCGCTTCGCGGCGCTTTGTCCGGGAACCATAAACCGGGGTTCGCGCCGCTTCGCGGCGCTCTGTCCGGAAACTTTGTGGCTTTTCTGAACAAATAAAATCTCTTACGATCAGGAAAACCACGGCCAAAGCGCCGCTCCGCGGCGCTTTGTCCGGGAATCATAAGCCGGCGGGTTCCCGGCGCTTCGCGGCGCTCTGTCCGGAAACTTTGTGGCTTTTCTGAACAAATTAAATCTCTCACGATCAGGAAAACCCTGGCCAAAGGGGCGCTTCGCGGCGCTTTGTCCGGGAACCATAAGCCGGGGTTCGCGCCGCTTCGCGGCGCTCTGTCCGGAAACTTTGTGGCTTTTCTGAACAAATTAAATCTCTCACGATCAGGAAAACCCCGGCCAAAGCGCCGCTTCGCGGCGCTTTGTCCGGGAACCATAAGCCGGGGGGTTCGCGCCGCTTCGCGGCGCTCTGTCCGGAAACTTTGTGGCTTTTCTGAACAAATTAAATCTCTTACGATCAGGAAAACCCCGGCCAAAGCGCCGCTTCGCGGCGCTTTATCCAAGAACCATAAGCCGGAGGGTCCGCGCCGCTTCGCGGCGCTCTGTCCGGAAACTTTGTGGCTTTTCTGAACAAATTAAATCTCTCACGATCAGGAAAACCCTGGCCAAAGCGCCGCTTCGCGGCGCTTTGTCCGGGAACCATAAGCCGGGGGGTTCGCGCCGCTTCGCGGCGCTCTGTCCGGAAACTTTGTGGCTTTTCTGAACAAATTAAATCTCTCACGATCAGAAAAAAAACCCGACCAAAGCGCCGCTTCGCGGCGCTTTGTCCGGGAACCATAAGCCGGGGGGTTCGCGCCGCTTCGCGGCGCTCTGTCCGGAAACTTTGTGGCTTTTCTGAACAAATTAAATCTCTCACGATCAGGAAAACCCCGGCCAAAGCGCCGCTTCGCGGCGCTTTATCCAAGAACCATAAGCCGGGGGGTTCGCGCCGCTTTGCGGCGCTCTGTCCGGAAACTTTGTGGCTTTTCTGAACAAATTAAATCTCTCACGATCAGGAAAACCCCGGCCAAAGCGCCGCTTCGCGGCGCTTTGTCCGGGAACCATAAGCCGGGGGGTTCGCGCCGCTTCGCGGCGCTCTGTCCGGAAACTTTGTGGCTTTTCTGAACAAATTAAATCTCTCACGATCAGGAAAACCCCGGCCAAAGCGCCGCTTCGCGGCGCTTTATCCAAGACCCATAAGCCGCAGGGTTCGCGGCGCTTCGCGGCGCTCTGTCCGGAAACTTTGTGGCTTTTCTGAACAAATTAAATCTCTCACGATCAGGAAAACCCTGGCCAAAGCGCCGCTTCGCGGCGCTTTGTCCGGGAACCAGATGCCGGGGGGTTAGCGCCGCTTCGCGGCGCTCTGTCCGGGAACTTTGTGGCTTTTCTGAACAATTTAAATCTCTCACGGTCAGGAAAATCTCGGTCAAAGCGCCGCTTCGCGGCGCACTGTCCGGGAACCAGAAGCCGGGGAATTCGCGCCGCTTCGCGGCGCTCTGTCCGGAAACTTTGTGGCTTTTCTGAACAAATTAAATCTCTTACGATCAGGAAAACCCCGGCCAAAGCGCCGCTTCGCGGCGCTTTATCCAAGAACCATAAGCCGGGGGGTTCGCGGCGCTCTGTCCGGAAACTTTGTGGCTTTTCTGAACAAATTAAATCTCTCACGATCAGGAAAACCCTGGCCAAAGCGCCGCTTCGCGGCGCTTTGTCCGGGAACCATAAGCCGGGGGGTTCGCGCCGCTTCGCGGCGCTCTGTCCGGAAACTTTGTGGCTTTTCTGAACAAATTAAATCTCTCACGATCAGGAAAACCCCGGCCAAAGCGCCGCTTCGCGGCGCTTTGTCCGGGAACCATAAGCCGGGAGTTCGCGCCGCTTCGCGGCGCTCTGTCTGGAAACTTTGTGGCTTTTCTGAATAAATTAAATTTCTCACGATCAGGAAAACCCCGGCCAAAGCGCCGCTTCGCGGCGCTTTATCCGGGAACCATAAGCCGGTTCGCGCCGCTTCGCGGCGCTCTGTCCGGAAACTTTGTGGCTTTTCTGAACAAATTAAATCTCTCACGATCAGGAAAACCCTGGCCAAAGCGCCGCTTCGCGGCGCTTTATCCGGGAACCATAAGCCGGGGGTTCGCGCCGCTTCGCGGCGCTCTGTCCGGAAACTTTGTGGCTTTTTCCGAACAAATTAAATCTCTCACGATCAGGAAAACCCCGGCCAAAGCGCGGCTTCGCGGCGCTTTGTACGGGAACCATAAGCCGGGGAGTTTGGGCCGCTTCGCGGCGCTCTGTCCGGGAACTTTGTGGCTTTTCTGAACAAATTAAATCTCTCACGGTCAGGAAAATCCCGGTCAAAGCGCCGCTTCGCGGCGCACTGTCCGGGAACCAGAAGCCGGGGAATTCGCGCCGCTCCGCGGCGCTCTGTCCGGAAACTTTGTGGCTTTTCTGAACAAATTAAATCTCTCACGATCAGGAAAACCCTGGCCAAAGGGCCGCTTCGCGGCGCTCTGTCCGGGAACCATAAGTTGGGGTTCGCGCCGCTTCGCGGCGCTCTGTCCGGAAACTTTGTGGCTTTTCTGAACAAATTAAATCCTCACGATCAGGAAAACCCTGGCCAAAGCGCCGCTTCGCGGCGCTTTATCCGGGAACCATAAGCCAGGGGGCTTGCGCCGCTTCGCGGCGCTCTGTCCGGAAACTTTGTGGCTTTTCTGAACAAATTAAATCTCTCACGATCAGGAAAACCCCGGTCAAAGTGCCGCTTCGCGGCGCTTTGTCCGGGAACCATAAGCCGGGGTTCGCGCCGCTTCGCGGCGCTCTGTCCGGGAACTTTGTGGCTTTTCTGAACAAATTAAATCTCTCACGATCAGGAAAACCCCGGCCAAAGCGCCGCTTCGCGGCGCTTTGTCCGGGAACCATAAGCCGGGGGGTTCGTGCCGCTTCGCGGCGCTCTGTCCGGAAACTTTGTGGCTTTTCTGAACAAATTAAATCTCTCACGATCAGGAAAACCCCGGCCAAAGCGCCGCTTCGCGGCGCTTTGTCCGGGAACTATAAGCCGGGGGGGTTCGCGCCGCTTCGCGGCGCTCTGTCCGGAAACTTTGTGGCTTTTCTGAACAAATTAAATCCCTCACGATCAGGAAAACCCTGGCCAAAGCGCCGCTTCGCGGCGCTTTATCCGGGAACCATAAGCCGGGGGGTTCGGGGCGCTTCGCGGCGCTCTGTCCGGAAACTTTGTGGCTTTTCTGAACAAATTAAATCTCTCACGATCAGGAAAACCCTGGCCAAAGCGACGCTTCGCGGCGCTTTGTCCGGGAACCATAAGCCGGGGGGTTCGCGCCGCTTCGCGGCGCTCTGTCCGGAAACTTTGTGGCTTTTCTGAACAAATTAAATCCCTCACGATCAGGAAAACCCTGGCCAAAGCGCCGCTTCGCGGCGCTTTATCCGGGAACCATAAGCCGAAGGGTTCGCGCCGCTTCGCGGCGCTCTGTCCGGAAACTTTGTGGCTTTTCTGAACAAATTAAATCTCCCACGATCAGGAAAACCCTGGCCAAAGCGCCGCTTCGCGGCGCTTTGTCCGGGAACCATAAGCCGTGGGGTTCGCGCCGCTTCGCGGCGCTCTGTCCGGAAACTTTGTGGCTTTTCTGAACAAATTAAATCTCTCACGATCAGGAAAACCCTGGCCAAAGCGCCGCTTCGCGGCGCTTTGTCCGGGAACCATAAGCCGGGGGGTTCGCGCCGCTTCGCGGCGCTCTGTCCGGAAACTTTGTGGCTTTTCTGAACAAATTAAATCTCTCATGATCAGGAAAACCCCGGCCAAAGCGCCGCTTCGCGGCGCTTTATCCGGGAACCATAAGCCGGGGGGTTCGCGCCGCTTCGCGGCGCTCTGTCCGGAAACTTTGTGGCTTTTCTGAACAAATTAAATCCCTCACGATCAGGAAAACCCTGGCCAAAGCGCCGCTTCGCGGCGCTTTATCCGGGAACCATAAGCCGAAGGGTTCGCGCCGCTTCGCGGCGCTCTGTCCGGAAACTTTGTGGCTTTTCTGAACAAATTAAATCTCCCACGATCAGGAAAACCCTGGCCAAAGCGCCGCTTCGCGGCGCTTTGTCCGGGAACCATAAGCCGGGGGGTTCGCGCCGCTTCGCGGCGCTCTGTCCGGAAAGTTTGTGGCTTTTCTGAACAAATTAAATCTCTCATGATCAGGAAAACCTGGCCAAAGCGCCGCTTCGCGGCGCTTTGTCCGGGAACCATAAGCCGGGGTTCGCGCCGCTTCGCGGCGCTCTGTCCGGAAACTTTGTGGCTTTTCTGAACAAATTAAATCTCTCATGTTCAGGACAACCGCGGCCAAGGCGCCGCTTCGCGGGGCTGTGTCCGGGAACCATAATGGGGGGGGTTCGCGCCGCTTCGCGGCGCTCTGTCCGGAAACTTTGTGGCTTTTCTGAACAAATTAAATCTCTCACGATCAGGAAAACCCTGGCCAAAGCGCCGCTTCGCGGCGCTTTATCCAAGAACCATAAGCCGGGGGGTTCGCGCCGCTTCGCGGCGCCTGTCCGGAAACTTTGTGGCTTTTCTGAACAAATTAAATCTCTCACGATCAGTAAAACCCCGGCCGAAGCGCCGCTTCGCGGCGCTTTGTCCGGGAACCTTAAGCCGGGAGGTTCGCGCCGCTTTGCGGCGCTCTGTCCGGAATCTTTGTGGCTCTTCTGAACAAATTAAATCTCTCACGATCAGGAAAACCCGGGCTAAAGCGCCGCTTCGCGGCGCTTTGTCCGGGAACCATAAGCCGGGGGGTTCGCGCCGCTTCGCGGCGCTCTGTCCGGAAACTTTGTGGCTTTTCTGAACAAATTAAATCTCTCACGATCAGGAAAACCCCGGCCAAAGCGCCGCTTCGCGGCGCTTTGTCCGGGAACCATAAGCCGGGGGGTTCGCGCCGCTTCGCGGCGCTCTGTCCGGAAACTTTGTGGCTTTTCTGAACAAATTAAATCTCTCACGATCAGGAAAACCTGGCCAAAGCGCCGCTTTGCGGCGCTTGGTCCGGGAACCATAAGCCGGGGAGTTCGCGCCGCTTCGCAGCGCTCTGTCCGGAAACTTTGTGGCTTTTCTGAACAAATTAAATCTCTTACGATCAGGAAAACCCCGGCCAAAGCGCCGCTTCGCGGCGCTTTATCCAAGAACCATAAGCCGGGGGGGTTCGCGCCGCTTCGCGGCGCTCTGTCCGGAAACTTTGTGGCTTTTCTGAACAAATTAAATCTCTCACGATCAGGAAAACCCCGGCCAAAGCGCCGCTTCGCGGCGCTTTGTCCGGGAACCATAAGCCGGGGGGTTCGCGCCGCTTCGCGGCGCTCTGTCCGGAAACTTTGTGGCTTTTCTGAACAAATTAAATCTCTCACAATCAGAAAAACCCTGGCCAAAGCGCCGCTTAGCAGCGCTTTATCCGGGAACCATAAGCCGGGGTTCGCGCCGCTTCGCGGCGCTCTGTCCGAAACTTTGTGGCTTTTCTGAACAAATTAAATCTCTCACGATCAGGAAAACCTGGCCAAAGCGCCGCTTCGCGGCGCTTTATCCGGGAACCATAAGCCGGGGTTCGCGCCGCTTCGCGGCGCTCTGTCCGGAAACTTTGTGGCTTTTCTGAACAAATTAAATCTCTCACGATCAGGAAAACCTGGCCAAAGCGCCGCTTCGCGGCGCTTTGTCCGGGAACCATAAGCCGGGGTTCGCGCCGCTTCGCGGCGCTCTGTCCGGAAACTTTGTGGCTTTTCTGAACAAATTAAATCTCTCACGATCAGGAAAACCCTGGCCAAAGCGCCGCTTCGCGGCGCTTTATCCGGGAACCATAAGCCGGGGTTCGCGCCGCTTCGCGGCGCTCTGTCCGGAAACTTTGTGGCTTTTCTGAACAAATTAAATCTCTCACGATCAGGAAAACCCTGGCCAAAGCGAAGCTTCGCGGCGCTTTATCCGGGAACCATAAGCCGGGGGTTCGCGCCGCTTCGCGGCGCTCTGTCCGGAAACTTTGTGGCTTTTCTGAACAAATTAAATCTCTCACGATCAGGAAAACCTGGCCAAAGCGCCGCTTCGCGGCGCTTTATCCGGGAACCATAAGCCGGTTCGCGCCGCTTCGCGGCGCTCTGTCCGGAAACTTTGTGGCTTTTCTGAACAAATTAAATCTCTCACGATCAGGAAAACCCTGGCCAAAGCGCCGCTTCGCGGCGCTTTGTCCGGGAACCATAAGCCGGGGGGTTCGGGCCGCTTCGCGGCGCTCTGTCCGGAAACTTTGTGGCTTTTCTGAACAAATTAAATCTCTCACGACCAGGAAAACCTGGGCCAAAGCGCCGCTTCGCGGCGCTTTGTCCGGGAACCATAAGCCGGGGGGTTCGCGCCGCTTCGCGGCGCTCTGTCCGGAAACTTTGTGGCTTTTCTGAACAAATTAAATCTCTTACGATCAGGAAAACCCCGGCCAAAGCGCCGCTTCGCGGCGCTTTATCCAAGAACCATAAGCCGGGGGGTTCGCGCCGCTTCGCGGCGCTCTGTCCGGAAACTTTGTGGCTTTTCTGAACAAATTAAATCCCTCACGATCAGGAAAACCCTGGCCAAAGCGCCGCTTCGCGGCGCTTTATCCGGGAACCATAAGCCGGGGGGTTCGCGCCGCTTCGCGGCGCTCTGTCCGGAAACTTTGTGGCTTTTCTGAACAAATTAAATCTCTCACGATCAGGAAAACCCTGGCCAAAGCGCCGCTTCGCGGCGCTTTGTCCGGGAACCATAAGCCGGGGGGTTCGCGCCGCTTCGCGGCGCTCTGTCCGGAAACTTTGTGGCTTTTCTGAACAAATTAAATCTCTCACGATCAGGAAAACCCCGGCCAAAGCGCCGCTTCGCGGCGCTTTGTCCGGGAACCATAAGCCGGGGAGTTCGCGCCGCTTCGCGGCGCTCTGTCCGGAAACTTTGTGGCTTTTCTGAACAAATTAAATCTCTCACGATCAGGAAAACCCCGGCCAAAGCGCCGCTTCGCGGCGCTTTGTCCGGGAACCATAAGCCGGGGGGTTCGCGCCGCTTTGCGGCGCTCTGTCCGGAAACTTTGTGGCTTTTCTGAACAAATTAAATCTCTTACGATCAGGAAAACCCCGGCCAAAGCGCCGCTTCGCGGCGCTTTATCCAAGAACCATAAGCCGGAGGGTTCGCGCCGCTTCGCGGCGCTCTGTCCGGAAACTTTGTGGCTTTTCTGAACAAATTAAATCTCTCACGATCAGGAAAACCCTGGCCAAAGCGCCGCTTCGCGGCGCTTTGTCCGGGAACCATAAGCCGGGGGGTTCGCGCCGCTTCGCGGCGCTCTGTCCGGAAACTTTGTGGCTTTTCTGAACAAATTAAATCTCTCACGATCAGGAAAACCCCGGCCAAAGCGCCGCTTCGCGGCGCTTTGTCCGGGAACCATAAGCCGGGGGGTTCGCGCCGCTTCGCGGCGCTCTGTCCGGAAACTTTGTGGCTTTTCTGAACAAATTAAATCTCTTACGATCAGGAAAACCCCGGCCAAAGCGCCGCTTCGCGGCGCTTTATCCAAGAACCATAAGCCGGGGGGTTCGCGCCGCTTCGCGGCGCTCTGTCCGGAAACTTTGTGGCTTTTCTGAACAAATTAAATCCCTCACGATCAGGAAAACCCTGGCCAAAGCGCCGCTTCGCGGCGCTTTATCCGGGAACCATAAGCCGGGGGGTTCGCGCCGCTTCGCGGCGCTCTGTCCGGAAACTTTGTGGCTTTTCTGAACAAATTAAATCTCTCACGATCAGGAAAACCCCGGCCAAAGCGCCGCTTCGCGGCGCTTTATCCGGGAACCATAAGCCGGGGTTCGCGCCGCTTCGCGGCGCTCTGTCCGGAAACTTTGTGGCTTTTCTGAACAAATTAAATCTCTCACGACCAGGAAAACCCTGGCCAAAGCGCCGCTTCGCGGCGCTTTGTCCGGGAACCATAAGCCGGGGGTTCGCGCCGCTTCGCGGCGCTCTGTCCGGAAACTTTGTGGCTTTTCTGAACAAATTAAATCTCTCACGATCAGGAAAACCTGGCGAAAGCGCCGCTTCCCGGCGCTTTATCCAAGAACCATAAGCCGGGGGGTTCGCGCCGCTTCGCGGCGCTCTGTACGGAAACTTTGTGGCTTTTCTGAACAAATTAAATCCCTCACGATCAGGAAAACCCTGGCCAAAGCGCCGCTTCGCGGCGCTTTATCCGGGAACCAAAAGCCGGGGGGGTTCGCGCCGCTTCGCGGCGCTCTGTCTGGAAACTTTGTGGCTTTTCTGAACAAATTAAATCTCTCACGATCAGGAAAACCCCGGTCAAAGCGCCGCTTCGCGGCGCTTTGGCCGGGAACCATAAGCCGGGGGGTTCGCGCCGCTTCGCGGCGCTCTGTCCGGAAACTTTGTAGCTTTTCTGAACAAATTAAATCTCTCACGATCAGGAAAACCCCGGCCAAAGCTCCGCTTTGCGGCGCTTTGTCCGGGAACCATAAGCCGCTTCGCGGCGCTCTGTCCGGAAACTTTGTGGCTTTTCTGAACAAATTAAATCTCTCACGATCAGGAAAACCCCGGCCAAAGCACCGCTTCGCGGCGCTCTGTCCGGGAACCATAAGCCGGGGGGTTCGCGCCGCTTCGCGGCGCTCTGTCCGGAAACTTTGTGGCTTTTCTGAACAAATTAAATCTCTCACGATCAGGAAAACCCCGGCCAAAGCGCCGCTTCGCGGCGCTTTATCCAAGAACCATAAGCCGGGGGTTCGCGCCGCTTCGCGGCGCTCTGTCCGGAAACTTTGTGGCTTTTCTGAACAAATTAAATCTCTCACGATCAGGAAAACCTGGCCAAAGCGCCGCTTCGCGGCGCTTTGTCCGGGAACCATAAGCCGGGGTTCGCGCCGCTTCGCGGCGCTCTGTCCGGAAACTTTGTGGCTTTTCTGAACAAATTAAATCTCTCACGATCAGGAAAACCCCGGCCAAAGCGCCGCTTCGCGGCGCTTTGTCCGGGAACCATACGCCGGGAGTTCGCGCCGCTTCGCGGCGCTCTGTCCGGAAACTTTGTGGCTTTTCTGAACAAATTAAATCTCTCACGATCAGGAAAACCTGGCCAAAGCCCCGCTTCGCAGCCCTTTATCCGGGAACCATACGATAGGGGGGGGGTTCGCGCCGCTTCGTGGCGCTCTTTTCGGAAACTTTGTGGCTTTTCTAAACAAATTAAATCTCTCACGATCAGGAAAACCCTGGCCAAAGCGCGATTCGCGGCGCTTTGTCCGGGAACCATAAGCCAGGGGGGTTCGCACCGCTTCGCGGCGCTCTTTTCGGAAACTTTGTGGCTTTTCTATACAAAATAAATCTCTCACGATCAGGAAAACCCCGGCCAAAGCGCCGCTTCGCGGCGCTTTATCCGGGAACCATAAGCCGGGGGGTTCTAGTCGCTTCGCGGCGCTCTGTCCGGAAACTTTGTGGCTTTTCTAAACAAATTAAATCCCTCACGATCAGGAAAACCCTGGCCAAAGCGGCGCCTCGCGGCGGCTTATCCGGGAACCATAAGCCGGGTTCGCGCCGCTTCGCGGCGCTCTGTCCGGAAACTTTGTGGCTTTTCTGAACAAACTAAATCTCTCACGATCAGGAAAACCCTGGCCAAAGCGCCGCTTCGCGGCGCTTTGTCCGGGAACCATAAGCCGAGGGGGTCCGCGCGCTTCGCCGCGCGCTGTCCGGGAACTTTGTGGCTTTTCTGAACAAATTAAATCTCTCACGATCAGGAAAACCCTGGCCAAAGCGCCGCTTCGCGGCGCTTTATCCGGGAACCATAAGCCGGGGTTCGCGCCGCTTCGCGGCCCGCTGTCCGGAAACTTTGTGGCTTTTCTAAACAAATTAAATCTCTCACGATCAGGAAAACCCTGGCCAAAGCGCCGCTTCGCGGCGCTTTATCCGGGAACCATAAGCCGGGGGGTTCGCGCCGCTTCGCGGCGCTCTGTCCGGAAACTTTGTGGCTTTTCTGAACAAATTAAATCTCTCACCATCAGGAAAACTGGCCAAAGCGCTTCGCGGCGCTTTGTCCGGGAACCATAAGCCAGGGGTTCGCGCCGCTTCGCAGCGCTCTGTCCGGAAACTTTGTGGCTTTTCTGAACAAATTAAATCTCTTACGATCAGGAAAACCTGGCCAAAGCGCCGCTTCGCGGCGCTTTGTCCGGGAACCGTAAGCCGGGGGGTTCGCGCCGCTTCGCGGCGCTCTGTCCGGAAACTTTGTGGCTTTTCCGAACAAATTAAATCTCTCACGATCAGGAAAACCCCGGCCAAAGCGCCGCTTCGCGGCGCTTTTTCCGGGAACCATGAGCCGGGGGGTTGGCGCCGCTTCGCGGCGCTCTGTCCGGAAACTTTGTGGCTTTTCTGAACAAATTAAATCTCTCACGATCAGGAAAACCCCGGCCAAAGCGCCGCTTCGCGGCGCTTTGTCCGGGAACCATAAGCCGGGGGGTTCGGGCCGCTTCGCGGCGCTCTGTCCGGAAACTTTGTGGCTTTTCTGAACAAATTAAATCTCTCACGATCAGGAAAACCCGGGCCAAAGCGCCGCTTCGCGGCGCTTTGTCCGGGAACCATAGGCCGGGGGGTTCGCGCCGCTTCGCGGCGCTCTGTCCGGAAACTTTGTGGCTTTTCTGAACAAATTAAATCTCTCACGATCAGGAAAACCCCGGCCAAAGCGCCGCTTCGCGGCGCTTTGTCCGGGAACCATAAGCCGGGGGGTTCGCGCCGCTTCGCGGCGCTCTGTCCGGAAACTTTGTGGCTTTTCTGAACAAATTAAATCTCTTACGATCAGGAAAACCCCGGCCAAAGCGCCGCTTCGCGGCGCTTTATCCAAGAACCATAAGCCGGGGGGTTCGCGCCGCTTCGCGGCGCTCTGTCCGGAAACTTTGTGGCTTTTCTGAACAAATTAAATCTCTCACGATCAGGAAAACCCTGGCCAAAGCGCCGCTTCGCGGCGCTTTGTCCGGGAACCATAAGCCGGGGGGTTCGCGCCGCTTCGCGGCGCTCTGTCCGGAAACTTTGTGGCTTTTCTGAACAAATTAAATCTCTCACGATCAGGAAAACCCCGGCCAAAGCGCCGCTTCGCGGCGCTTTGTCCGGGAACCATAAGCGGGGGGGCTCGCGCCGCTTCGCGGCGCTCTGTCCGGAAACTTTGTGGCTTTTCTGAACAAATTAAATCTCTCACGATCAGGAAAACCCTGGCCAAAGCGCCGCTTCGCGGCGCTTTATCCAAGAACCATAAGCCGGGGGGTTCGCGCCGCTTCGCGGCGCTCTGTCCGGAAACTTTGTGGCTTTTCTGAACAAATTAAATCCCTCACGATCAGGAAAACCCTGGCCAAAGCGCCGCTTCGCGGCGCCTTATCCGGGAACCATAAGTTGGTTCGCGCCGCTTCGCGGCGCTCTGTCCGAAACTTTGTGGCTTTTCTGAACAAATTAAATCTCTCACGATCAGGAAAACCCTGGCCAAAGCGCCGCTTCGCGGCGCTTTGTCCGGGAACCATAAGCCGGTTCGCGCCGCTTCGCGGCGCTCTGTCCGGAAACTTTGTGGCTTTTCTGAACAAATTAAATCTCTCACGATCAGGAAAACCCCGGCCAAAGCGCTTCGCGGCGCTTTGTCCGGGAACTATAAGCCGGGGAGTTCGCACCGCTTCGCGGCGCTCTGTCCGGAAACTTTGTGGCTTTTCTGAACAAATTAAATCTCTCACGATCAGGAAAACCCCGGCCAAAGCGCCGCTTCGCGGCGCTTTGTCCGGGAACCATAAGCCGGGGTTCGCGCCGCTTCGCGGCGCTCTGTCCGAAACTTTGTGGCTTTTCTGAACAAATTAAATCTCTCACGATCAGGAAAACCCTGGCCAAAGCGCCGCTTCGCGGCGCTTTATCCGGGAACCATAAGCCGGGGGGTTCGCGCCGCTTCGCGGCGCTCTGTCCGGAAACTTTGTGGCTTTTCTGAACAAATTAAATCTCTCACGATCAGGAAAACCCTGGCCAAAGCGCCGCTTCGCGGCGCTTTGTCCGGGAACCATATGCCGGGGGGTTCGCGCCGCTTCGCGGCGCTCTGTCCGGAAACTTTGTGGCTTTTCTGAACAAATTAAATCTCTCACGATCAGGAAAACCCTGGCCAAAGCGCCGCTTCGCGGCGCTTTGTCCGGGAACCATAAGCCGGGGGGTTCGCGCCGCTTCGCGGCGCTCTGTCCGGAAACTTTGTGGCTTTTCTGAACAAATTAAATCTCTCACGATCAGGAAAACCCTGGCCAAAGCGCCGCTTCGCGGCGCTTTATCCGGGAACCATAAGCCGGGGTTCGCGCCGCTTTGCGGCGCTCTGTCCGGAAACTTTGTGGCTTTTCTGAACAAATTAAATCTCTCACGATCAGGAAAACCCTGGCCAAAGCGCCGCTTCGCGGCGCTTTGTCCGGGGACCATAAGCCCGGGTTCCGGCCGCTTCGCGGCGCTCTGTCCGGAAACTTTGTGGCTTTTCTGAACAAATTAAATCCCTCACGATCAGGAAAACCCTGGCCAAAGCGCCGCTTCGCGGCGCTTTATCCGGGAACCATAAGCCGGGGGGTTCGCGCCGCTTCGCGGCGCTCTGTCCGGAAACTTTGTGGCTTTTCTGAACAAATTAAATCTCTCACGATCAGGAAAACCCTGGCCAAAGCGCCGCTTCGCGGCGCTTTGTCCGGGAACCATAAGCCGGGGGGTTCGCGCCGCTTCGCGGCGCTCTGTCCGAAAACTTTGTGGCTTTTCTGAACAAATTAAATCTCTCACGATCAGGAAAACCCCGGCCAAAGCGCCGCTTCGCGGCGCTTTGTCCGGGAACCATAAGCCGGGGGGTTCGCGCCGCTTCGCGGCGCTCTGTCCGGAAACTTTGTGGCTTTTCTGAACAAATTAAATCCCTCACGATCAGGAAAACCTTGGCCAAAGCGCCGCTTCGCGGCGCTTTGTCCGGGAACCATAAGCCGTGGGGTTCGCGCCGCTTCGCGGCGCTCTGTCCGGAAACTTTGTGGCTTTTCTGAACAAATTAAATCTCTCACGATCAGGAAAACCCTGTCCAAAGCGCCGCTTCGCGGCGCTTTGTCCGGGAACCATAAGCCGGGGGGTTCGCGCCGCTTCGCGGCGCTCTGTCCGGAAACTTTGTGGCTTTTCTGAACAAATTAAATCTCTCACGATCAGGAAAACCTGGCCAAAGCGCCGCTTCGCGGCGCTTTATCCAAGAACCATAAGCCGGGGTTCGCGCCGCTTCGCGGCGCTCTGTCCGGAAACTTTGTGGCTTTTCTGAACAAATTAAATCCCTCACGATCAGGAAGACCCTGGGCAACGCGCCGCTGCGCGGCGCTTTATCCGGGATCCATAAGCCGGGGAGTTCGCGCCGCTTCGCGGCGCTCTGTCCGGAAACTTTGTGGCTTTTCTGAACAAATTAAATCTCTCATGATCAGGAAAACCCCGGCCAAAGCGCCGCTTCGCGGCGCTTTATCCAAGAACCATAAGAAGGGGTTCGCGCCGCTTCGCGGCGCTCTGTCCGGAAACTTTGTGGCTTTTCTGAACAAATTAAATCCCTCACGATCAGGAAAACCCTGGCCAAAGCGCCGCTTCGCGGCGCTTTATCCGGGAACCATAAGCCGGGGTTCGCGCCGCTTCGCGGCGCTCTGTCCGAAACTTTGTGGCTTTTCTGAACAAATTAAATCTCTCACGATCAGGAAAACCGTGGCCAAAGCGCCGCTTCGCGGCGCTTTGTCCGGGGACCATAACCCGACGGGCTCGTGCCGCTTCGCGGCGCTCTGTCCGGGAACTTTGTGGCTTTTCTGAACAAATTAAATCTCTCACGATCAGGAAAACCCCGGCCAAAGCGCCGCTTCGCGGCGCTTTGTCCGGGAACCATAAGCCGGGGAGTTCGCGCCGCTTCGCGGCGCTCTGTCCGGAAACTTTGTGGCTTTTCTGAACAAATTAAATCTCTCACGATCAGGAAAACCCCGGCCAAAGCGCCGCTTCGCGGCGCTTTGTCCGGGAACCATAAGCCGGGGGGTTCGCGCCGCTTTGCGGCGCTCTGTCCGGAAACTTTGTGGCTTTTCTGAGCAAATTAAATCTCTTACGATCAGGAAAACCCCGGCCAAAGCGCCGCTTCGCGGCGCTTTGTCCGGGAACCATAAGCCGGGGGGTTCGCGCCGCTTCGCGGCGCTCTGTCCGGAAACTTTGTGGCTTTTCTGAACAAATTAAATCTCTCACGATCAGGAAAACCCTGGCCAAAGCGGCGCTTCGCGGGGCTTTGGCCGGGAACCATAAGCCGGGGGTTCGGGCGCCGCTTCGCGGCCCTCTGTCCGGGAACTTTGTGGCTTTTCTGAACAAATTAAATCTCTCACGATCAGGAAAACCCCGACCAAAGCGCCGCTTCGCGGCTCTTTGTCCGGGAACCATAAGCCGGGGGTTCGCGCCGCTTCGCGGCGCTCTGTCCGGAAACTTTGTGGCTTTTCTGAACAAATTAAATCTCTTACGATCAGGAAAACCCCGGCCAAAGCGCCGCTTCGCGGCGCTTTTTCCGGGAATTATAAGCCGGGGGGTTCGCGCCGCTTTGCGGCGCTCTGTCCAGAAACGTTGTGGCTTTTCTGAACAAATTAAATCTCCCACGATCAGAAAAACCCTGGTCAAAGCGCCGCTTCGCGGCGCTTTTTCTGGGAATTATAAGCCGGGGGGTTCGCGCCGCTTTGCGGCGCTTTGTCCGGAAACTTTGTGGCTTTTCTGAGCAAATTAAATCTCTTACGATCAGGAAAACCCTGGCCAAAGCGCCGCTTCGCGGCGCTTTGTCCGGGAACCATAAGCCGGGGGTTCGCGCCGCTTCGCGGCGCTCTGTCCGGAAACTTTGTGGCTTTTCTGAACAAATTAAATCTCACGATCAGGAAAACCCGGGCCAAAGCGGCGCTTCGCGGCGCTTTATCCGGGAACCATAAGCCGAAGGGTTCGAGCCGCTTCGCGGCGCTCTGTCCGGAAACTTTGTGGCTTTTCTGAACAAATTAAATCTCCCACGATCAGGAAAACCCTGGCCAAAGGCCAGCTTCGCGGCGCCTTGTCCGGGAACCTTAAGCCGGGGGTTGGCGGCGCTTCCGGGCGCTCTGTCCGGAAACTTTGTGGCTTTTCTGAACAAATTAAATCTCTCACGATCAGGAACACCCCGGCCAATGCGCCGCTTCGCGGCGCTTTGTCCGGGAACCATAGGCCGAGGGGTTCGCGCCGCTTCGCGGCGCTCTGTCCGGAAACTTTGTGGCTTTTCTGAACAAATTAAATCTCTCACGATCAGGAAAACCCCGGCCAAAGCGCCGCTTCGCGGCGCTTTGTCCGGGAACCATAAGCCGGGGGGTTCGCGCCGCTTCGCGGCGCTCTGTCCGGAAACTTTGTGGCTTTTCTGAACAAATTAAATCTCTCACGATCAGGAAAACCCCGGCCAAAGCGCCGCTTCGCGGCGCTTTGTCCGGGAACCATAAGCCGGGGGGTTCGCGCCGCTTCGCGGCGCTCTGTCCGGAAACTTTGTGGCTTTTCTGAACAAACTAAATCTCTCACGACCAGGAAAACCCCGGCCAAGGCGCTGATTCGCGGCGCTTTGTCCGGGAACCAAAAGCCGGGAAGTTCGCGCCGCTTTGCGGCGCTCTGTCCGGTAACTTTATGGCCTTTCTGAACAAACTGAATCTCTCACGATCAGGAAAACCCCGGCCAAAGCGCTGCTTCGCGGCGCTTTGTCCGGGAACCATAAGCCGGGGGGTTCGCGCCGCTTCGCGGCGCTCTGTCCGGGAACTTTGTGGCTTTTCTGAACAAATTAAATCTCTCACGATCAGGAAAACCCCGGCCAAAGCGCCGCTTCGCGGCGCTTTATCCGGGAATCATGAGCCCGGGGGTGCGCGCCGCTTCCCCCCGCTCTGTCCCGACACTTTCTGCCTTTTCTCAACCAATTAAATCTCTCACGATCAGGAAACCTGGCCAAAGCGTCGCTTCGCGGCGCTTTGTCCGGGAACCATAAGCCGAGGGTTCGCGCCGCTTCGCGGCGCTCTGTCCGGAAACTTTGTGGCTTTTCTGAACAAATTAAATCTCTCACGATCAGGAAAACCCCGGCCGAAGCGCCGCTTCGCGGCGCTCTGTCCGGGAACCATAAGCCAGGGGTTCGCGCCGCTTCGCGGCGCTCTGTCCGGAAACTTTGTGGCTTTTCTGAACAAATTAAATTTCTCACGATCAGGAAAACCCCGGCCGAAGCGCCGCTTCGCGGCGCTTTGTCCGGGAACCGTGAGCCGGGAGTTCGCGCCGCTTCGCGGCGCTCTGTCCGAAACTTTGTGGCTTTTCTGAACAAATTAAATCTCTCACGATCAGGAAAACCCCGGCCAAAGCGCCGCTTCGCGGCGCGTCCGGGAACCATACCGGGGTTCGCGCCGCTTCGCGGCGCTCTGTCCGGAAACTTTGTGGCTTTTCTGAACAAATTAAATCTCTCACGATCAGGAAAACCCGGCCAAAGCGCCGCTTCGCGGCGCTTTGTCCGGGAACCATAAGCCGGGGTTCGCGCCGCTTTGCGGCGCTCTGTCCGAAACTTTGTGGCTTTTCTGAACAAATTAAATCTCTCACGATCAGGAAAACCCTGGCCAAAGCGCCGCTTCGCGGCGCTTTATCCAAGAACCATAAGCCGGGGGGTTCGCGCCGCTTCGCGGCGCTCTGTCCGGAAACTTTGTGGCTTTTCTGAACAAATTAAATCTCTCACGATCAGGAAAACCCTGGCCAAAGCGCCGCTTCGCCGCGCTTTGTCCGGGAACTCATAAACCGGGGTTCGCGCCGCTTCGCGGCGCTCTGTCCGGAAACTTTGTGGCTTTTCTGAACAAATTAAATCTCTCACGATCAGGAAAACCCCGGCCAAAGCGCTTTGTCCGGGAACCATAAGCCGGGGGGTTCGCGCCGCTTCGCGGCGCTCTGTCCGGAAACTTTGTGGCTTTTCTGAACAAATTAAATCTCTTACGATCAGGAAAACCCCGGCCAAAGCCCCGCTTCGCGGCGCGTTATCAAGGAACCATAAGCCGGGGTTCGCGCCGCTCCGCGGCGCTCTGTCCGGAAACTTTGTGGCTTTTCTGAACAAATTAAATCCCTCACGATCAGGAAAACCCTGGCCAAAGCGCCGCTTCGCGGCGCTTTATCCGGGAACCATAAGCCGGGGGGTTCGCGCCGCTTCGCGGCGCTCTGTCCGGAAACTTTGTGGCTTTTCTGAACAAATTAAATCTCTCACGATCAGGAAAACCCTGGCCAAAGCGCTTTGTCCGGGAACCATAAGCCGGGGGGTTCGCGCCGCTTCGCGGCGCTCTGTCCGGAAACTTTGTGGCTTTTCTGAACAAATTAAATCTCTCACGATCAGGAAAACCCTGGCCAAAGCGCCGCTTCGCGGCGCTTTGTCCGGGAACCATAAGCCGGGGGGTTCGCGCCGCTTCGCGGCGCTCTGTCCGGAAACTTTGTGGCTTTTCTGAACAAATTAAATCTCTCATGATCAGGAAAACCCCGGCCAAAGCGCCGCTTCGCGTTAGTAAATCAAAAAAAAATTCTGTTTCAAAGTAAGTTTAAAACACCTGAAACGGGGGACGGTGGTGGGTATTAAAGTCCCGGGAGCCCTATAATTACGATGTACTGTTTCTCACGATTTGTAGAAATGCAGTTACCGTTTCTATTTTCCATGGAGAATCGCCATCAATTGAAGCGTGCACTATCTCTACACGAATGATGTCAATGGTTCGCCACAACTCTGTCACTTACAAAGAGGTCCAGTAGTGTGTGAAAACACTACACTTTCCTGTCCTGAGATTTCCATTAATGATTTCTATTTCACTTAATGACTTTTTGAAACCGCATTTCTCTCAGGAGGGCTTTCAAAGAAGAATTAAAAATTTGGCCGTGGTCCTTGCACGATTTTGTGTGGCGGGCCTGTCTCAAACGCGGCAGTGCGCAGCTCCAGACCGTAATTTCACTCAGATAAGGACACTGCTTACAGTCTGATACATCGTATTTTCGGGTCTCTCCACACTTCTCCGCCCATTTATAAACGATTCGTTCAAAATTCTTCATAACAAAAATTTAAGATCTCCTTTGACGTGTGTATTACAGGTCAAGTCCGAAAAAGGCCGTTGTAGGTGAAGCTGAAAATGTGACACCATAGCTAGGGTTCCTAGCTCTATAGAAACCGCTAGTCGTTTAGTAAGGTTTTCAAATTTTAAGCTAACAGAACTGTATTCTCCCCATTACAAAAATCTAAAAAAAACAACCGAGAAAAAAGGGAACACACTGCAGGAGAAATTGCATCTAAATGTTCCTGTGTAGCGATTATAGAAGCAGTTTGGTCCTGAGTGAACTTCCAGTGCCGCGTCACACGGCACTTACTGAACGCTTGGTTTTGTTGCTTCTGCTCCCTATAATCTGTCCCGATCGAGTCAGCCTATTGAGTTTCCCAAGAAGCATTGTTATCCCCCCTGCAGTTACCGGGTTCGTACCATTTGGCACCCGATGACTCATCGCTGATTCCTGATTCCAGTGCTTATCAGTGAAACTACAACATTGTAGTTCTCATAGGGAGGAAAACCCCGGGGTAGGGGCCGTTATCTGGGTATGAGATTCTTCGAAATGCATCTTGCGGGTGCCAAATGACCGCCCCTCGCGGTTACCCAGTCACGCTTCTTACACAGTTTCTGCCACACCGTAAATCAGAACACCAAATTCATAGTAGTTTCCGCGAACACTTAAATTTTTATGTATATTGTTTCAGTTTTCATGATAACCGTAGAATGGATACTACGTAAGTAACGTGATTGCGTACCTGCAGATTGCTGCAGTAGCGCGCTGGTATGTATGGCAGGGTTCAGAGCAGCTGAGAGCGGTGACTCGCCATGATTCTTGCTTTTTTTTCTGGAATTGCGATTCGGAAAACAGTGAGGAGGGGACTGGCCAACGAAAAAACGACGTTTATCAAAATCCAGTCCTCAGCGACTGCCTCAAACATCGGTGTGAGCTCACTAATCGAATAGGGCGTTATGTGCTTTGTCGCGATAGATCAGTAGCCTCTCTAGGCTTTTAGGCATTACCGCGTATTTGGAGTGGTACAGTAACTGAACAAAGACTATTGTTCAATGTCGTTTTGTCGTCGGCCCGCATCCGCTCCTTAACTTTCAGAGCCCCAGATTGAAAAAAAATCAAAAACCGCTTTCACAGGGACTTAGCCTAACTGCCACATCTTTAAACTTACCTAAATCGCCTATAAAAACCATTTTCTTTTCGATACACATCAGGGATGTGCGAAAAATTTTCGAGAACTCGTGATCGAAAAATGACGATTCTCGCTTCGAGACCAAATTTTCTGGTGCAGATGGGTAGTTTGGAGTGCAACCATTTTTCCGAAATTTTTCGTTTTTTTCTGTATTAACTAGTGACCCTTCGGGTCCCTAGCCCGGGGCAGCCACTTGACTTGAAGGCTGCAAACCCTCTGCTTTAGCGTCGAATTCACTAAGGTGTATCGCGCGCGTGTGCGCGCATGCTGCTACTCAACTATCCCACACTCACACTGTCTGTATCCCAGCTACACATACGCACGCGAAGGAACAATAAATTTCACTTTCTAATGTAGGGTGCAAGCTCCTAAACATGCTTGTGAAAGCAACGTGAATTGACCAGTACGTCTACAACCATGGGGCCAGCGCCCTTCCAAAGACCGAATACCACGATGGCAGTAGTATAGTTGTCCTTTTTGAAAAACGGTCAAGCAAGCAAATAAACATGACGTCAAAAAGCCTTTTCACTGCTCAATGTTTTCAATTCTCCAATTATGCTGCGCTCATAGGTGGCGACACGCGAAATCGGTACGTATCATTTGCATCCTCGCAGTGAGCAGGCTTCGTCGGCCGCCCCCATCTAATATTCGTTTGGCTTTGCCAAACGATGGGTCGGCTATACCGGCCACACTCCATTCACCACGCGTAGTATTCGTTCGGCTTAACCGAACGATGGGCCGGCTTCGCCGACCCACCTCCAATCACCACGCGTAGAATTCGTTCGGCTTAGCCAAACGATGGGCCGGCTTCGTCGACCCACCTCCAATCACCACGCGTAGTATTCGTTCGGCTTCGTCGACCCACCTCCAATCACCACGCGTAGAATTCGTTCGGCTTAGCCAAACGATGGGCCGGCTTCGTCGACCCACCTCCAATCACCACGCATAGTATTCGTTCGGCTTCGCCGAACGATGGGCCGGCTTCGCCGACCCACCTTCATTCACCACGCGCAGTATTCATTCGGCTCCGCCGAACGATGGGCCGGCTTCGCCTACCCACCTCCAATCACCACGCGTAGTATTCGTTCGGCTTCGCCGAACGATAGGCCGGCTCCGCCAACCCACCTCCATTCACCACGCGTAGTATTCATGGCTTCGCCGGCCACCCTTTGTGTAGTATTCGTTCGGCTTCGCCGAACGATGGGCCGGCTTCGCTGACCCACCTCCTATCACCACGCGTAGTATTCGTTTGGCTCCGCCAAACGATGGGCCGGCTTCGCCTGCTACCCTCCGTATAGTATTCCTTCCGCTTCGACGAACCATGGGCCGGCTTCGCCGACCTTCGTTTGGCTCCGAAAAAGGGTGGGCCGGCTTCGTCTGCTACTCTCCGTAAAGTAATCGTTCGGCTTCGCCGAACGAGGGGCCTGCTCCGCCGACCCACCTCCATTCACCACGCGTAGTATTCGTTCGGCTTAGCCAATCGATGGGCCGGCTTCGCCGACCCACCTCCAATCACCACGCGTAGTATTCATTCGGCTTCGCCGAACGAGGGGCCTGCTCCGCCGACCCACCTCCATTCACCACGCGTAGTATTCGTTCGGCTTCGCCGAACGATGGGCCGGCTTCGCCGACCCACCTCCAATCACCACGCGTAGTATTCGTTTGGCTCCGCCAAACGATGGGCCGACTTCGCCTGCTACCCTCCGTATAGTATTCGTTCGGCTTCGACGTATCATGGGCCGGCTTCGCCGACCCACCTCCATTCACCACGCGTGTAGTATTCGTTCGGCTTCGCCGAACGATGGGCCGGCTTTGCCGGCCACCCTTTGTGTCGTATTCGTTCGGCTTCGCCAAACGATGGGCCGGCTTCGCCGACTCACCTCCAATCACCACGCGTAGTATTCGTTTGGCTCCGCCGAACGAGGGGCGGCTTCGCCGACCCACCTCCAATCACCACGCGTAGTAATCGTTGGGCTTCGCCGACCAACCTCCATTCACCACTCGTACTTATCATTCGGCTCCGCCGAACGATGGGCCGGCTTCGCCGGCCACCCTCCGTGTAGTACTCGTTCGGCTCCGCCGAACGATGGGCCGGCTTCGCCTACCCACCTCCAATCACCACGCATAGTATTCGTTCGGCCTCGCCGAACGATAGGCCGGCTCCGCCGACCCACCTCCATTCACCACGCGTAGTATTCGTTCGACTTCGCCGAACGATGGGCCGGCTTCGCCGAACCCACTTCCATTCACCACGCGTAGTATTCGTTTGGCTCCGCCAAACGATAGGCCGGCTTCGCCGACCCACCTCCATTCACCGCGCGTAGTATTCGTTCGGCTTCGCCGACCAACCTCCATTCACCACTCGTAGTATTCATTCGGCTCCGCCGAACGATGGGCCTGCTTCGCAGGCCACCCTTTGTGTAGTATTTCTTCGGCTTCGCCGAACTGAGCCAACTTCGCCGACCCACACTCCAATCAACACGCGGAGTATTCGTTGGCTCCGCCAAACGATGGGCCGGCTTCGTCTGCTACCCTCCGTATAGTATTCGTTCGGCTTCGCCGAACGATGGGCCGGCTTCGCTGACCCACCTCCAATCACCACGCGTAGTATTCGTTCGGCTTCGCCGAACGATGGGCCGGCTTCGCCGACCCACCTCCAATCACCACGCGTAGTATTCATTCGGCTCCGCCAAACGACGGGCCGGCTTTGCCGAACCCACCTCCATTCACCACGCGTAGTATTCGTTTGGCTCCGAAAAAAAGTGGGCCGGCTTCGTCTGCTACCCTCCGTATAGTATTCGTTCGGCTTCGCCAAACGAGGGGCCCATCGATTGCCGGCTTCGCCGACCCACCTCCAATCACCACGCGTAGTATTCATTCGGCTTCGCCGAACGAGGGGCCTGCTCCGCCGACCCACCTCCATTCACCACGCGTAGTATTCGTTTGGCTTCGCCGAACGATGGGCCGGCTTCGCCGACCCACCACAATTCACCACGCGTAGTATTCGTTCGGCTTCGCCGACCAACCTCCATTCACCACTCGTAGTTATCATTCGGCTCCGCCGAACGATGGGCCGGCTTCGCCGGCCACCCTCCGTGTAGTACTCGTTCGGCTCCGCCGAACGATGGGCCGGCTTCGCCTACCCACCTCCAATCACCACGCATAGTATTCGTTCGGCCTCGCCGAACGATAGGCCGGCTCCGCCGACCCACCTCCATTCACCACGCGTAGTATTCGTTCGACTTCGCCGAACGATGGGCCGGCTTCGCCGAACCCACTTCCATTCACCACGCGTAGTATTCGTTTGGCTTCGCCGACCAACCTCCATTCACCACTCGTAGTATTCATTCGGCTCCGCCGAACGATGGGCCTGCTTCGCAGGCCACCCTTTAAGTAGTATTTGTTCGGCTTCGCCGAAATATGGGCCGGCTTCGCCGACCCACCTCCAATCAACACGCGTAGTATTCGTTTGGCTCCGCCAAACGATGGGCCGACTTCGCCTGCTACCCTCCGTATAGTATTCGTTCGGCTTCGCCGAACCATGACCCGGCTTCGCCGACCCACCTCCAATCACCAAGCGTAGTATTCATTTGGCTCCGCCAAACGATGGGCCGGCTTCGTCGACCCACCTCCAATCACCACGCGTAGTATTCGTTCGGCTTCGCCGACCCACCTCCAATCACCACGCGTAATATTCATTCGGCTCCGCCGAACGATGGGACGGCTTCGCCGACCCACCTCCAATCACCACGCGTAGTATTCGTTCGGCTTCGCCGAACGATGGGCCGGCTTCGCCGACCCACCTTCATTCACCACGCGCAGTATTCATTCGGGTCCACCGAACGATGGACCGGCTTCGCCTACCCACCTCCAATCACCACGCGTAGTATTCGTTCGGCTTCGCCGAACATTGGTAACTGGGCTCCGCCAACCCACCTCCATTCACCACGCGTAGTATCTATCATTCTGGCTCTGCCGAACGATGGAAGCCAGCTTCGCCGGCCACCACCATGTGTAGTATTCATTCTGGCTTCGCCGAACGATAGACCACTTCGCTGACCCACCTCCAATCACCACGCGTTAGTATTCGTTCGGCTTCGCCACCTGCATGGCGAACGATGCGGGGCCAAACTTCGCCGACCCACCTCCAATCACCACGCGTAGTATTCATTCGGCTCCGCCAAACGACGGGCCGGCTTTGCCGAACCCACCTCCATTCACCACGCGTAGTATTCGTTTGGCTCCGAAAAAGGGTGGGCCGGCTTCGTCTGCTACCCTCCGTATAGTATTCGTTCGGCTTCGCCAAACGAGGGGCCTGCTCCGCCGACCCACCTCCATTCACCACGCGTAGTATTCGTTCGGCTTAGCCAATCGATGGGCCGGCTTCGCCGACCCACCTCCAATCACCACGCGTAGTGTTCATTCGGCTTCGCCGAACGAGGGGCCTGCTCCGCCGACCCACCTCCATTCACCACGCGTAGTATTCGTTCGGCTTCGCCGAACGATGGGCCGGCTTCGCCGACCCACCACAATTCACCACGCGTAGTATTCGTTCGGCTTTGCCGAACGATGAACCGGCTTCACCGACCCACCACAATTCACCATTAGCAGTAGTATCTCACGTTCGGCTTTTGCTGAACGATGGCTGGCTTCTGCCGGCC
>JAPDOI010002047.1:0-97645 GCA_029168955.1 Aplectana chamaeleonis | reverse complement strand
AAATTCGCGTTAAACGCGGGTTTAACCACACCAGATTGTAATGATAACTCTTGATAGTTAAGAGAGAACTCGCTCTAGTTTCACCTAACATCCCCCAGTGGTAGGCCTCTTATACACTTCCAATGAAAACGCCTCGAAAAAGCGACAATTGTAACCTTTGTTACGAAAAGTAGCCTTTTCAAAACGTTTTCAGGTCTGTTTCTCTAAAATTCCGCCATGTGGCTTCCTCGCGGTAAGTTCGCGTTTAACATACTCGCAGACAGCACGGAAATAGTGCTGAAATGCGAGAGGAACTAACGATTAACGAAAAACTCCTCCCGAGGAGTTTTTGGATGCGGTTAGCAAGATACAGTAGGAACAGTTTTGACCATCTATACTGAGGGCAAGTACGAGTTTAATTAATGGAGAGGGGTAAGGAAGTTCGATAGCACTGTTAGCGATTTTGATCCAGGACGTCACCCTATCTTTAAAACTGCAAGGTGTTCCAAGGGAGAGTCTTTTAACGGCTTCCGCCAGGGAAACGGGCGATGAGGGATCAAAAACAAAGCAAGGATCATTGCTGAAACACGTTGGCCGTCTTCTTTGGTGGCACTATCAGCTGTCAATTTTTCCCAATCAGCTGTCAATTTTTTTCGAGCGCCGACACTTCTCCCGCTTTTGTTTATTTTCTTCCGAAATTCATTCGCTTTGCTATTATCAGGTTAGTTTCATTTTCATAATTCATTGCATAGCACAGGCTATGAGGAGTAAGTAGTAAATTATTTGTTTGCTCGCGTTTCGAAGGGGTTTCCACAACTTTTTTAGTGCAAAAAAAGTGAAAATTTTCCAAGCCACTTATTTTCAAGTGATTTGATGCTTCAGTAATGATTAATCAGCGTTAGTCGGGGCGTATCGGGCGAGTTTTGTGGGAAAGAAATGCGAACTTGTTTTTGAACCAACTAAATTTGTTCTCCTTTTTCTGCAAGATTCAAATACTCCTCTTTCATTGCCAGATCAGTGCCATCGTGGCCTCTTATTTTTGAGGGTCCGCGACGCAGTTGCTTTGGTGCATTGGTAGAGCCACTCGAAGTGTTTCAAATTCTTACCGTGAAATATGTGTACAGAATATTTTCCTTAAACGATGCGCATATGAGTGTGTAACAGTGTTTCTATACATTTTCAGCACTAACTGCGGGCGGTGGATTAGTTTCATTTTGAGAAGACGGCAAACACTTCACAAATTCAACTGCATCAATGACCGAAACCACACCATTACCCCAATCTCGGACGCCAGACTTGAGCTGCACACTTCCAAAAAAAACAATAGAATTCTTTTTCAAGAACGAAAATAGACTATCTAGTTTATCGTCATTCTTATAGGTTTTTAAATATCCATTTCGGTTGAATGCAGGACATTCTTTGAATTTATGCATTACTCGACGAGTTTCGGAGTGTCTTTTTCGCACCTAGCGTTACCTTTCCAAGAATACCTTGTAAATAATTCGTCCAGAAATTTTCAAATTTTCGTTCGCTCGAAATTTCCTTTGGAGAAATTTTTTTGTTTTTCAAAAAAACTTTTGTTCGAAAAAAAAAACGTTAACAAAGTTACTACAAATGCAAACTTTTGTCAGATAACACGCAATTGATTGATTGAGGCCAATGATTAATATAACATGTCTATTCGAGAGTGGTCCTGAAAACTCACGGAGCTCACAAAAAATTACGAGAATTAGGATTTACAAGGAAAATTTAAAAAATTGCATTTTGATCGTGTTTCGAACAAGCAAAATATTACGAAGTTCCTTTTGAAAGCTCTTTCTAATGAATAAAATAAATAGCAACACTTGTATAATCTTTCCGATCCCTCGTCTTTCGTCGTTCGTGTCCAAGTGTAGAAAATACTTATGCGGACGAAGGTCACGCATAATGTATGTATGTGTAAGCAGAGGGCAGCTTTCGTTAAACCGGCAACAAACCGTGGCACCTATTTCGCGGTTCGTAGCCGGCCAGGAGGTGGCGGTTAATACGTGTTAATTTGGCGGCTCTACTGCATTTAATTCGCGGTATGTTGGCGGCTTGGAGGTGGCGGTTTATTCGCGGTTAACACACCATTTACTACCACCCAAGATTTTCAAGTTACTAAAATTTGAAAGTTAGTAGTGTAAGTTGTTAGTAGAGCCAAGACCAAGATGTTAATCACTTTATTTGGTCGACGTTTCGGCCAATCGCCTTCGTCGGAACCTGGAAAGTCAGAACATAAGTGATTTACCCTCCCAAACACGCTTTCAAATTACAGAGGAAAAGTACGGTCTACTACGAGATATTTACCAAGCAAAGCAATAAACGATCACGCAATGCTCACCTTATCTGCGCCGAGCCAGAGTAGTATTGAGCGTCCTACGCTGCAGATGCAGTGGGTGGTCAGATGGCGCGCCTTCTCGACAGACCGTCCTTTTCCTCTGTAATTTGAAAGCGTGTTTGGGAGGGTAAATCACTTAGGGTTAGATCCGCGGCCTGTGTCCTCAAGAAAAAACGTGTAATTTCAAACCGCGGCTGGCGTGGCAGTTTAAATCTCAATCTCTGAGAACTAAACCGCCGCTCCAGCCGCGATTTGAATTTAAACGTTTTTTCTTGAGGACACAGGCCACGGACCTAACTATATGTTCTGACTTTCCAGGTTCCGACGAAGGCGATCGGCCGAAACGTTAACCAAATAAAGTGATTAACATCTTGGTCCTGGCTCTACTAACAACTTACACTACTAACATTCAACTATGCCAAGATTCAGTGACAGTCCTACTTGGTCTAAAATTTGAAAGTTTTCGAGCTCCCAGGTACTGACCTTTTTTTCGATAATCGGTAGTTGGACCAGTCGGATTTAAAATATTATTCAAAAATTTACCCAAGAAGTATCGAGATCACGTTTGATATTTAGATTATTTACTCGAATAAATCTCGAGTGATTCAGTTCCGACCAAAATATGCAACTCTGAACCTTGCAGTAGTTATTTAGCATTAGAGTGATGTACAATATTGTACACCAAGCTGATTGCTCAGTCATTGCCTGGGCAGGTGTAGCCGAGCAGGGTTCGACGCTGGTATAGGCTTTCACAGAGGGGTCTGAGCTCCAGAGGGGTGTAAGGGGAGGGGGGTCGGCCTTTGAAGGAAGACAAGTTGGAACATCCTGGCTGCCGAGTTGAGCATCCTGTGGGTGAGTAAACACCGTCAGGAGCAGATTTTCACATGTGATTAAAGGCACTGTTCACGATAAACTTCATCCTCGAATTTTCCATCACAAACGCTTCTCGTGGCTCTCAGAAGCAGAACAGCGTCGAAAAAACGGGACGAAAAGCTACCCAGGAGCCGCAAAACGGCTTAGAAAACTGGGAAAACCTAGCCATTTGGGAAAGTCCGGCCCCTTTTCCGCCCCTCGACGTGAACAAATGAACACTCGAGATCGTGAGATGAGCGATGGTTTCCGATCAAAAGCCCCGTTCTTCCCTTCATTCTCAACTTATCTCTTTACTCAGGTCAGCTCGCATACATTGGCTGCAGAAGACGGTAGTCACAAGCCACGGACAACTCGTCCACCATGCTTCCCTAGCTCAATTTTCCATAACTCCGTTCGAGAGGGGTCTTGTACGATTCCAGAGACATCATTTGAATCATAATGGGACCGTTTTCAAGATAGGCGAAAAAACAGAAAAGGGGTTTTCATCGTGAACACTGCCTCTAAAATATCATTGCGGTTTGGCTGAAGGGCTGTTTTAACTGTGTTACGAGTGACGGAATTCATTTCGGAAGTTGAGGGTGAAGGCATAATAGGGGGGTTCCCAGAGTGATAGTCAATACATATGAATACTTGATGCAAAGCGTTCTAAGCAGTTTGACTACCAAATGCTAAATGACTCCTGCAAATGCTTTCTATGAGTCACAAGAGTGTATATTGAGTTGGGCGTGGTCGATTTACCGTGTATGCAAACTTTCACCGTATATGATGGACACTGAAGGGCGTTACACTGTATGGGTGCACACCTGGCTGTAGGCGTGGTCCCGCCGGAAGCCCACACACTTGCAAAGTACGGGTCACAAGAGTAGGATATTTGATACGACCAGGGTCGATTCACCCTATGTATTCACTTTCACCGTCCTAGATGGAGGCTGAAGACAGCTACAGTACAAGGGCCAACACCTTTCACAGGTGTGTTCCCGCCGGAAGTAGACAATTTTGAAAACCAGGAGCCACGAGAGTAAAATATTTGGGTCCAGCGTGGTCGATTTACCCGGTACACACACATTCATAGTCTTAGAGTAATTCCGAAGACCTTTACACTGATAGCGCACTGGTGCTGGGCAAGGCCAATAGCTGCCCATGTTGAACGATTTTGTAGACCCACAGCGAATACGATGCACCGTTTCACCCTGCCTTGCGTTTATGGAGCAGGTTAGGTTGGGAAATCGATCAGCGAAGTAGGGTGAGGCGCACTCCGCGGACTTCAGTAACCGAAGTTCTCAGCGGTTGGATAGCAGGGCTAAATTTAGGGAAGTAAATACAGTTGTACCTGTGTATAGCTGTATGATAACTGCCGAGAAATGTCGAGAATCGGGCAAGAAGTTATTGAGAATTGGGCGAGAAGTTGTCGAGAAATCTGCAGAGTCTTGGAAAGTTGTCCTGCATTCGTACGCGAGCCGGACAACTTTTCGTCAACTAATTCTGGACAACTAGTTTTACCTGAGCACTATTTCTTTCTGGGGAAGCGCCTTAAAGCACCCAACCGCCGACATACTAGCGCCGCTCTCAAAACCAAAACCTACAACAACGTCACGACGTGGTTTAGACAGAGTCGCTACCGCCGAGCTTTCACGACTTCAGGTTTGGGGCAGGTCTGAGCACGCGCCTCAGAAACCCTTGCGTCCCTTTCGTACTTTTGCGGCCGCGGCGAATGATTCTTTTGAAGAACGATGGAGAAAGTGTTTTGGAATACCAGAAAATTACCCAGAAGTTGTCAACTGGCTTCTTTGAACATAAAAATGCGAAGTGCCCAGATCGGCAATGGATTCGCGATCGAAACTGGTAGCGATACAGTAAAACGCGGCAAATTCCTATATACACTGCGCGGCAAAACTATATGACATACCTCGATTCTCACGGTTCTAGATTTCGCGTGGACTTAGCAGAAAAACTGCAAATGCCAATCGACGCAGCACCTTCTCAAACCCATGGGTACAGGTTTTCATAATATTACGTCGAATTTTGGAAAGCTGGCACCGGAATGTGTCGAAATTGACCGATGCAAAACTATATGACATAGCGGAGGATACAACCAAAACTTCAATTTTACAGGCTCTGTACTAATCCGTTTATTATAATAACAATCAGTAACATAAATTCAATAGTCAGTAGATTTACCCTGGCGCAGATAACAGCGAATAATCGGTTTGGCATACTGTTCACTAAGTTCTTGAGGACGCCACCTTCAATTGTGACGCACTCGGCGATTACTGCTTCTTTCAGTTGAGGTTTTCCATCAGATTGAGGTCCAGCGAACAGGCGGGCCAATCAAGTAAACATAATTGGCCTGAAACCAACCCAGCGTTGACCTGCTAACATGAATGGACGCATTGTCCTGCTGGAATACAAGGCGATGGCGTCTCAAAAAGGGCAGGAGGTAGTCTTTTAATACAGTTTGGTAACCTGCAGAGTTCATACTGCAAGAAATGAAGGCAATGTCTAGCTTGCCGTACCAGCTGAATGCTGTCCAACACATCAAACGTCCTCCTCCGAAATTCCTCTTCGAGAACGTGAGTGGGTCCTTGCGCAGTTCTCTCCAGTACGAGTTTAATCCATCGGGCCCGTCTAAGTTGAACTCTTTGTCGTCGGAGAAAACAATCTGAAAAGTTATTTTATTACGAGGTCGTTCAACACGAAGATTGAAGAAGGGCCACCTTCTTCCAATCGGTTCGCATGTTCACTCGGGCGCACTGGAGCCGCGATTTCTTGTGGTTTTCCGTTAGACGTGGAGCCTTTCTCATTCGTTCGTAGACCACGTTCTGGGACCGATGAATGGTTCGCAGAACTGTGAATTTGTCCACGCGCAGGTCCAAAGCTCCCTTGATCTCGCTGGCGCACCTCTTGGAATTCGATGCCAGCCTCACGACTGCCCATTCCTCTCGGTCGTTCAACTTCCTTCGTCGTCCATTTCGTGCTTTATGCAAGTGCAAACCACGATCTTCAAGGTATCGAGCAATGCAACCTCGAGCTCGTCCAATTCGTTGGCTCATAGATCGAATACTAAGGCCCACTTGGCTCATGATATCAAGTTGAGTTCTTTCGCTTTCCGGCAATCTGGCTACACGTGGCATTTGGAAGATAATGAGCAGGAACATCATACTGTTAAATAGATTTCATAAAACAGTGATTTTTCTCACGGAAAATCTACAAGATTCAGGAAATTCCCAAGATTCGCCTGCTATGTCATGTAGTTTTGCATCGTTCAATTTCGACACTTTCCGGTGCCAGCCTTGTAAGATTTGTCGTATTCTTATGAAATATTGTACCAGGGGGTTTTCAAAGATGTACTTGTAGAGCCGGATCAACCTTCATCTCTCCTAACCTTGATATTACCCCTGTACCGATACCTTCTATCTTGCGGAGTTTCAAACGCATCGCAGGGAAGAAGCTGTTGTGCTTCTAAGGCAGTGTTAGGATCAATATTGTATTGTATTCCGTTCATTCCGGTTCATGGTTTCTGTGCATAATCTTATTTTGGTGTTTATTGCGCTTGCCTTACGTAGCGTACTCAATAAATAAATAAATAAATGTAGCGTCGATTGACATTTACAGTATTTTGCTCGGCCCACTAAAAATCCAGAACCGCGAAAACCGGGGTATGTCATATAGTTTTGCCGCGCAGCGTAGCGCCAATAATGATCGAGAACATTCCGGCCGCCATCGTGGAATTTGCCGCGTTTCGCCTTGAAACTATTTGGGAGAGGGGGGCACTCAAGATTTATTGAGAGAAATAGAGATTTTCTTCACGTGTTAGGAAAGTGTTGTAAAGCGTGTTAAAAACAGTAAACTCCAAATACCGTGCGGTACCGATTGCCACAAGGGCATGAAATGAGACTATCAGTTGCATTGCAATATCAGACCAGCCGACTCAACCTCTCAAATGAAAATTGCAGAGTATTTTAAGGCTCTGTGGCAATCGGTACCGCACGGTATTTCTCGTCTAGTGTTAAAAACTTGTTAAACGTGTCGTATCACGTAATGGAAACGCGTTGGAAAGGTTTCATATCAATCATTTCATTATGAGTTTCGAGTGCCCCCTCCCAACTAGTTTCATACCCGCGTTTTATAATGTATGTGTCTACCAGTTTTGATCGGGTATCCGTTCACTGGAGGAGAAATGCCGAACCGGACAAATGACTGCTGGTTGATATGACCAACCCACCCATTCTTCTTCTTCTTTGCAGCCGCAGAAGGGTTTTTGTCATAGGTTCAAGAAACGGGCGACCGAAGTTGGATTCAACCACAAGTCCATTGTCGTCAGTGTGGTGGACCTCTTCGGACAGTCGAATAGATGTGCTGTAGTGTGGCCAGGGTTACCACAATCCGGACACTCTTCAGGCTTACTGCCGTCGATCCTATGCAAGTATGGCATCAGCATAGGGGAATGCCCGCAGAGCAACGAGGCAAGGGAACATCTAGCCCGCCTACTAAGTTCCATCTCGGTGTTGCTGACTTCAGGTGGTGCGATCCCCAATATGGCGTTGACAGCCACCTTACTCAAGTGATCCCTGACGAATCGGGTGTGCTCCGCACGTAAAAGACGAAGACGATCCAATTGGGAGTCCGTCCAACTTTGTATATTGACTTTCTCGGGAGCATCCGCAAAAGGCCTTCTGATATCTCTCTCTCTCACGGGATTCATAATCCTTCTTAATCGGTGATCAGGCTGCTTGACGATATTAATTACCAGTTGCTGCGCTTGGAGTTGACAGTGCTCCTTAACAGGCAGAATACGGGCTTCAGCATGAAGATGCTCCACTGGAGTGCTCTTTGTACACCCAGTGGCAATCCGAAGTGCAGCATTTTGAACTCGCTGCATCTTTGTCCACGATGAATCCGATACTATGTGTTGCCATAAAGGTGCTGCATACTCCAACGCCGGCTGCAAGATTGCCCTGTACGTGGTCAGAATCGTCTCCTTACTGCTTCCCCACGACGTACCGCCCAGAGCTCGTAAGACGTTGAGCTTAGCTCTCACTGTAGCCTGTATCTGCTCAGTATTTTTGTGAAACTTCAGCGAAGGATCCAATACTAGGCAGAGCAGCTTCGGGAAACGTGGGGCAGGCAAACTAACGAGCGTCTTCCCAATTCACAACGGGGTGAGCGCAGTGTTCCTTAGGGTCAGTGGAGAAAACAGACACAGATGATTTAGCGGCAGAGACAGTGAGCATCATATCATCGAGATAGCTCTTCAGGACGATGAGGTAGCTATTGATCTTGCGTGCAGCCACATTAATGACTCTGTCCCGGCACAAGATGGTGATGTCATCCGCATACGCAACGACTTTGATGTCACTTGGGGGGACGGGCAAATCTTCAAGGTAAAGACTGAACAGAGCAGGCGATATGACTCCTCCTTGAGGGACACCGGCAGCGATCGGGACGCTATTAGAGACATGTCCCTGGAACAGCACTTTTACTCGGCGCCTTTTGATGAGTGCGGTTATCCATCGCTTCTGCCAAGGCGGGATGGTGGACCTCAATAGCTTCTCAGACAGTATGCCCAAGTTGACAGAATTAAAAGCTTTCGTGAGATCCAGGGCTACCCCAACAGTGCGTTGAGGTTTATAGGCGTTGAAGCCATCCAAGACATAGCTCACAATCTCCAGCAGCGCCGTGGTGGTAAAATGTAATTTGCGGAATCCATGTTGGTGCTGCTGTTTGTTATGCTCGGCAAGCTCCTTCACGACCAGTTTCTCAGCGACCTTGAAAATTAGTGATAAAAGACTTATTGGCCTGTATCCCTTGGCTGTGGATGGCGATTTACCAGGCTTGGGCAACGGAATGACGCTTGCAATTTTCCAGTTTTGGGGTAGGATGCACGTGCAAAATGAAGTGTTGATGACGTCAGCCACGATCACGACCCACCCGTTGATCACGTCGAGCCAATGACTAATGCCATGGTATCATACCGCACTGGCAATTCGTCCGGTTCGGCATTTCTCGTATACATATCCGTTTAGGCTTGAAACTATTTGGGGGGGGGGGCACTCGAGAGAATGAAATGCTTCATCCATGAAAATTAAAATTTAGGCTGATATCATATGCCTGATAGCGTTATCAGTCATTAATTTCGTGGAGACTCCATTGGAAATACTTTGACTTCTGGAAGCGGTATCATTCATTCTCCAACTGAATTCTGAGTGCCCCCCACAAATAGTTTTACACCTCCGTTTAAAGGCAGTGTTCACGATAATTTTCGTTTTCGAGTTTTCCACTCAAAACAATGCGTCGCCCACCAAGTGTTTCCAAAATTACGAAGAAACAGCGAGGAACGAGCTAAAACTTCCTAGTTTAGTGACATTATTCTCGGGCCTGGACTAGTTGTCCGATTGGAGGAACATGTTTATGGTGGTTAGAGCGGTGAAAAATAGAGTCAACCGAAATTGGAAGAATATATTTCGGCAAAACAGTATCAGTTATGGTCTTAAAGAAAGTATGAAGCAACAGTGAGTAGAGAATTTACCCACAGAGATCACAGATACACTACCGCTCGTAGGATTTGGTCAGAAAGCGAGCGAGGTCGGCTTTTCGCGTCTTTTTCGTGCTTTTTGTATAACTCGCTTCAAAGTCAACTTTGAGCAAAACTAGGGAGATATTCATGATCCTGGCGTTGAGGGCTATCCAATTGAATAACCACTGTCGGAATTTCGTTGAGAACCATGTAAATTTCGCAATCAACCAGCTCTTTACATACGGTAGACACAGCGAAGCGCAAACGGAGACGGTAGCGCCGAGGTACCGTAATCACAAACGTGGCTGAGAGCGAAACTTCTATAGTTCGCAACAAAACCACCTCAAAGGTAGCCCTCAACGCCGGGATCATGAATATCTTTGAATGAACATGAAGTTGACTTTGAAGCGTGTTATACAAGAAAGAAGAAAAAGACGCGATAGCCCAACCTCGCTCGCTTTCTGACCATATCCTACCAGTGGTATTGTAGTAGAGAATCCCAAAAGACGGTCCCACAAAAAATTTCATTTTCAAAACGAACAGTTCCTATGAGGCTCAAGAGGTGAGGTGAGATTCAAGAATTTCGTGCCCTTCTGGTCCGTTTTTCTCGATTTCTTCGTCATTTCAGTTTTACCCGGGGCCCAAACAATTGAATCAGCAATTAATCTCAAAATCGAAGATTATCCTGGACACTGCGTTTAAAGGCACAGTCCAAGCTCAGGGACGAAATCTTAGATTTCTTCGTAATTGTAAATTACACCCACCCTATATAGCCCCTGCCAAGTGCGAGTCCTCAATTCCTCCGAATAAGCGAGATGTAGGAGGAGGCCACCCTAGGACGCTCACATAAAGAAGCCACTTTGGCACGTCTCCTTTACAATCTTTCGAGTTTAATAGTGGCGAAATGGGCGAAGTTTCCGGATCAGTAGCCATGTTCCTCCCTCTATTCTCAGCCTTTCTCTTTATTCAAGTCGGTTCGCATAGATCGGTTCTGAATGGCGGAAGATACAAGCCTCGGACCAGTCGTCGACCATGCTTCCGCAGCCCAATTTTTGAGTGGCCATAACTTCGCTCCCAGGGGGTCTTGCACTATTCCAGAGACATCTTTGGAATCAGCGTGGGACCATTTCCATGATAGGCAGAAAAACGGTTCCGAGGTGAGATTTAAAGGCAGTGTTCACGATGAATATCGCACTCGAGTTCGACCCAAAAATGGGATTGTTTGGTCGTGAGGTAACTAATAGTGAAGAAACAGCAAAGAAAAACGTCCAGAATAAGTCAAAATAACGGTTTCTAAATTCAGGGCGTGGACGAGAATCATGGGCCCCCAAGCGCGCGGTAAGCGCGAAATCTGCGCGAACCGATCATGCTAAACGCAGCAGAGTTGCTTGGCAATTTGCCATCGAAACGTGTGCGGCGCCACAATCTCGTCCGATTGGAGGGCGGACCGGGATAGGTAGGCGCACCGGGATAGCTTTCAAAGCCGTTTTTATTGATTGCTGGCCAGTTTTCGTTGCTTTCTTCGACCCTATCCTCTACAGCACCTGCGAACTCAGTGTTTCACACCGGGACCTCGAGAACGAGATTTATCGTGGACACTGCCTTTAAGGGTTCACGATAAAAAATGTGTTTCACTTTCCACTAGGAAAGTGTAGTGGAGGGGCACACTGTAATGTTGACGTCGAAAGCACGCATGGAAACGAGCCAGGAAGAGCCCTCCACCCTCAATTTTTGAGGGACCATAACTCTGTTCCGAGCAGGTCCTGTACGATTCCAGAGACATCCTTGGATGTCAGCATGGTACCGTTTTCAAGATAGGCGGAAAAACAGAAAAACTTTTTTCACGAAGACACTGCCCTTAAAGGCAGTTGCTCAAAAGTGATTCCAATTTTATGGAATGAATCGAAGGTCTGAAGTTGTTAATGTTCAGAAATAACGAGAAAATCGAAAAAAAAATCGACTGAAATGAAGATATGTCGGTTCGTTCTGTATTGGCCCGGAAGAGAACGAGTTGTACCGCATTGGCTGAAATAGCGGAGCTAGCGACAAATGTGTTGGGATAACGACGCTAATGTACTCGTACGGCCCTTTCTGGAACGCTAACGCCGTTAGAATCGTAAACAAATTAGCCAAAATCACCGTAATCGAGCATTGAATATTTGTATTGATTGGCGGAGCCCGTACCGATGGGCGGAGAAAGGATGATTTTGTGACTCAATTCTGCTCAAATACGGTCATTTTAACTCGTTTTTGGGGCTTCCAACTTCGTGAGAGCTCTTCTAGAACCAGTACGGCCCCACTAACGTAGCTATCTCAACAACATTTGCGAGCAAGTATGCTGCCTTTAAGAGAAAGGCAGTCCTGATGATTGAATGCCACCGGTGATGTCATTGAGATTCAATCATCAAGGCTGCCTTTCTTTTAAAAGCACAGTACACCCTCAGACATGAATTTTGTGATTTTTATTCAATTGTGTAGTAGACCCCTCCTGCAAAACACCTGCCAAGTATGAGATCTCAAATCATCCAAAGAAGCGAGATATAAGCGATCACCACAGGCCCGACCTCCTTCGCTCACCACCACGGGCCACACCCCCTACCAGATTTTCGAACTCGATAGCGGCTAGTTGGGTGGATGAATTCAAACAAGTCTCCGTCCTTCAGTCCATTGCCAGACTGCCTCCTTATCACGACCAGCTCTCGCGCAACGATGGCGAATGAAGAGAAATACAGGCCTGGGACAACTTTTTCCCCTCAAAATACGGGCATCTTTGAGGAGTCATAACTCAACGATTTCAGAGACACGATTGTTGTCAGCGTGTGACCCTTTCCAAGAAAAGCTTTAAACCTGAAAAATTATTTTCTGGGTGTTCTATGCCTTTAATAAAGCGTCTACAGTCCGTTTTTCCGCTTTTTTTTGCTATTCCGTTCCGTTTCAGAGTTTCCAGGTGCTAAGAAGAAAAAATTAGTGTTACACAAGGCATGGTGGCGCCAATGGCGTTTTCTCTGCAAGGTTCTTTCGTTTGAAGAGTGACTAGAGTAAGTAGAATTTCAACCCATTTTTCGACGTCAGGCCAATGGTATAGTTTTGCGACATGCGGTCGCGTCGCTCTGTACAGCGACAGCGACCTCCTCCCGCCCTTTAAATCTGTTGCTGTTGCAGTGCGCAGCATGGGACAGGGGCTCTCTACACACCGAGGTGCGTAGAGAGCCCCTGACGTTCGAAGCTCTGAAAACCATCCAGGATGACAATATTTGACGATAGTTGAGCAATCATGCCTCGCACGCCCGTATTTTCACACCCCTTCGAGGAACAGAATGAAACGTTAAACCTGAGAAAACATGTGATTGCTTAGAGTGATAGCACTTGGAGTGCACGAGACAAACAGCTCGATTCACCTGAATATAACATGTCTGTGCACCGATGAAATTTTCCATTTCAAAAAGTCAGCCGAAGTATAGCGGCGTTCCCGAAAGTGGACGAGAGTTAATCAGTATGCAGACATGTTATATTCAAGTAAATCAAGCTGTTTCTCTCTTATTTGAAAGTCCTATCACTCTGAGCAATCACATGTTTTCTCAGGTTTAACTTTCCATTCCGCTCCACGAGGGGGTATGAAAATACGGGCGTGCGAGGCATGATTGCTCAAATATTGTCGTCCTGGATGGTTTTCAAGGCTTCAAACGTCTTTTGACGACATGGTAGGGGCCGTGCGAACCTATTTATGCTGTTATCTCGACCATGTTTGTGAGCGTGTATACTGCCTTTAAAGGCAGTGGTAGCAATCAAATGTGCTTGACGTCCTTTTCTCTCTAAACCCTTTTCTGGGTCTCGAGTAGTAGGACCTATAAGAAAAAATCGCGAAAAAACCGCTGTTTTGAGCGAAATTTGAAGCCTGAACTTTCTTGTATTTCGATGGTGGACGAGCCCACTCCACATCATCAGCATCGATGACCTCTTATATCAAGAACTTCAGCTGGCTTGAAATTGAAATTCAATCAATGAACATTCGGATTTATGTACACATCTAGTCGAAAACATTGACTGGAGTGCTTTCTTTCATTGCTCAACTGTTTTTATTAGGTAAATTTGCATTTATTTCTCCCTCTGAATGTCGATGATTTTGACTGCTCGGCATTAGACTGCGATCTTTTTCGTCGGCGCTGTGCACGTGTGCACGAACTAGCATATTTGGGCCTCAAAGGCACAGGACACCCAAAAAATTAATTCTCAGATTCCATGCTTATCTTGGAGAGAGCCACACGCTGATCACAGTGGTATCTCTAAAATCGCCTAAGACCCCCTTTGAACAGAGTTACGGCTCTTCAAAGATGCCTAGATTTCGAGGGTGAAAAATTGGTGGACGAGTCGTCTCAGGCGTGTATTTATCTTCATTCGCAATCGTTGCTCGAGAGCGAGCCAGGATAAGGAGATAGCCCAGCAATGAACTGAAGAACGACGACTTGTTGGAATTTGTCCACACGTCGAGCCGCTATCGAGTTCAAAAATCTGTTAGGGGGTCGGGCCTATGGTGGTGAGCGAAGGGGGTCGAGCCTGTGGTAGTCGCTTATATCACGCTTATTTGGAGGAACTGAGGTCTCGCATTTTTCACGTGTTATACAGGAAATGAGTTTTGAGATTTTCATGTAATTGTGTGGTCTCCCACACAATTACATGAAAATCTCAAAATTCATATCTGAATGGTGTACTGCGCCTTTAAAAGCTCTATTTCTAGCCCATTTTTCACGGCGCTACCTTCATAGTTTTTCAGCTGTTTTTGATCTAAGCTAATTTTTGTAGTTTTTTCGATAACGTTTTTCATCGTGATCACTGCCTTTAGTGAATAATTCCCTTCAGACTAGGCTGCTCATATATTTCTGTCCTCATCAAATCAAAAATTCGAATGAAGGGCTTGTTTTCGATGTTCAACTGCTTTTATTAATTAAACTTTCGTTTATTTTTGCATGTGAATGCCGATGAATTTTGACTATACACGCATGAAACACCGATCGTTTTGAGCGAAGCTGTGCACGTGTGCACGAATCATCAACTAAGGAGCTTAATTATTCTAATTATAGCCTGTTTCTTGCCCCGTGACCTCCTTTTTTTTCAACAAATTTTTCTTGGCACCACTGCCTTTGAAGGCACGGTCCAACCTCGGAATCGTTCTTCTGTTTTTCTGTCTATCTTAAATACGGTTCCATCAGTTGGAATCGTACAAGACCCTCTGGGGAGGGAGGTGTGGCCCCTAAGAAATTGAGTTGTGGAAGCGTGGTGGACGAGTTGTCCGTGGCTTGTAACTTCCGTCATTTACAACCGATATATGCGAGCCCACCTGAATAAAGAGAGGGACTGAGAATGAAGGGAAGAACGTCACTAATGATTATAAACCATCACTCATCTCGAAACTATTAAGCTCGAAAGATCGTAAATAGGGCGTGTCAAAGTGGCTTCCTGATGTGGGCGCCCCAGAGTGGCTTCCTCCTATACCTCGCTTATCCGCAGGGAATCGAGAGCTCGCACTTGGCGGGTGTTATATGGGGTGGGTCTACTTCACAACTATGAAAAAATCTCACAACCGATTTCGTCCCTGGGCACAATGAAAACAGTATTCAAATAGAGTAATAACAGGTGTTTTTGTTATGGGTGAAAGTGGACGAGTTTCACTGCGCGCGGTTGAAACAATAAATATTACTGACAGAACGGTTGAGATAGCGAAGCCGATAGACTCTCACAGACTGTAATAGAACGCTGGCCTCATTGCAAGCATCAAATACCAGCCAGAGTGGCCGTATTTGCAGAATCAATCAGAACGAGTTTGTATTTGGGGGCGGGGTTGATGAAGCTCATGGGCGGGGTTGACGAAATTTTTCGACATGCCTTGCTCAAGTTTAATAGTTTCCACTCGTTTTTGACGCTTCTAACGGCCTTCTACTAGGGGTCATACGACCCCAGTAACGTAGTTATCCCAACCACTTTTCCGAGCGTGTATGTTGCCTTTAAACCAGTGACGCATTGTTTTAAAGGCAACATACACGCCCGAAACAATGGTTGAGATAACTACGCTACAGGGGTCGTATGGCCCCTAGTAGAACGCTCGCGCCTTTGGAAGCGTCAAAAACGAGTCAAAAGTGTTACCAAATGGCGAAGAAACGACGAAAAACGCACAAAAACGTCTCATTCCAATGACATTGCTATGCGGCCTGGACTAGGTAGTTGTCCGATTGAATAAAGATGTTCTCAATGGTTTTGACTGATGATAAAGGGGACAATCGAAAATACGAGAATTAGATTAGATCAGATTAGATTTATTACGACATATAAGACGTTGTGAGAAAAAAAAGGAAACAAAACTACAATAATTCTGCGATACTGCAAAAAGAGCACCTGAAATGCAACAAGGAGATGCTAAATGGAGATAAAAAAGTCTGCAAAATGCAGCATAATTAATGCAAAATAGTAAAAATAGTATTCCTATAGTATTATAGTAGTATATAGTGCAAAATAGTATTCAAATAAATTCCTGCCTAATGCAGAATGTTTTATACAAAATAGTATTAATTAGGGTCCGGAGGAAAGAACGAAACAAAGAGTAGAGAATTTTAAAGGAAGGGTCCTCAAAAGATTTCATGTGACAACAAACAGCTCCACTGAGAGTACAGGAGCGGAGTGGAAGTACAGGATTTTGGGTGCTTGTGCGTTTTTCCCGTCATTTCAGTTTCAAATGGGGGGGGAGCAAATAACTTGAGTTGCACCTGAAATTTACCTTAACAACGGCGTTGTCATTATAGCTAGAGATCCTGAAACGTTATAATCGCTTGATACGCATTTTAAACAGATGTATTTCAGACTCCTCTTATTCTGTACTGGATGTTAGAGGCTGTGGCCACCTTCTCCACACTGGATTTGGCCGACATCGTTTTGTAAGTTCACACCAAATCAAATAGACTCTGATAAACCCCTAGTGACCAGTGGATTTAGATTATCACCAGCCTAGGGGAAATATAACGGGTGATAAGGAAATTCCGACAAAAAAGCCACCGCTCCGCGCTGTGATAACCGAAAACAGGAGATTGCTTGAATGAACCAGAGTCTACTATATTTTGTAAACTTTTTAGGCCAACTTTTGATGGCAAGGTTCGGCCGACTTTTTTTCGACTTTTCCGAAATTCGGGATCGGGCTGAACTACCTCATCTACCTCATCTAAGAGTTTTCTGAGCCTGTCAAAATATCGATATTGCTATGGCATGTGGGTGGTCGCTTCACCGCTACGCGACGAGGTCACCGTACCCACGGAATTAGCAGAACTGCTGGGAGACGGGTTTCACGATTATGAAAGCGCAGACGAGGATAAAAATTATGGAAGAGGGGCTCTTTCCTGCGGTTTCCGCACGTTTCCTGGGAACATTTTGAACTGCTTTTTGCGGGAAGTCTCGAAATTAAAATTCTGGGAGGATCCTACCTTTAAAGGCAGTGTTCACGATAAAAGTCGTTTTTCTGTTCTTCCGCCTATCTTGAAAACGGTCCCATGCTGATTTCAATGATGTCCCTGGAATCGTACAAGACCCCCTGGAAACGGAGTGATGGCCCCTCCAAATTCATTTAGGGAAGCATTGTGGACGAGTTGTCCGAGGCTTGTAACTCTCGTTTTTTTTTGCAGCCGATGTGTGCGAGCTGACCTGAATAAAGAGAGACGTTGAGAATGAAGGGAAGAATGATCTTTTGATCGGAAACCATCGCTCATTTAACTACGAATTCAGGTGAACTGTTATAGGACGTGAGCGGAGCGGCCCAATGGATTGGCTGGCCCACGAGATTTTGACCCACTTACCGGTCGTTTTTCGTCGCTCTTCCGTTCTTAATCTTCTTAGAGGGACCCGAAGCTTACGTTCCAGCCAAAAAACATGCAACTTTTTTTTTCGTGAACACTGCCCTTAAAGAGCGTGGCGAAAAAATGGCGAATTTAAAGGCAGTGTTCACGATGATTTTCGTTCCCGAGTTTTCCACTCAGAATAGTGCGTTGGCCACCAAGTGTCACCGAATTCGAGAAAAACGGCGAGAAACGCACTGGAACGTCTCATTTCAGTGACACTATTTTCTCGTCTGGACTAGTTGACCGGTTGGATGAACATGTTCACGGTGGTTGTCACCGATGAAAAATGGGGCTAATTGAAAATGGAAGAATATTTTGGGTGAAACAGTACTACTTAGTGTCCGAAGGAAAGAATGGAGCAACAGAGAGTAGAGAAATGAAAAAGACTGGTCCACAGCTTTTTACAACGAACATATCCTGTGAGAGTAAAGAGGCGGGGTGAGTAAAGGATTTCGTGCTCCTCTGGTGCGTTTTTCTCGATTTCTTCGTCATTTCAGTTCTACCCGGGTGCCACGCAATCGGTTTAGCGATTAATCTCAAAATCGAAGATTATTCAACTGTTTTGCTTTGCTACCAGAGGTTCATGATTTGGTATAATAATATTTGTGAGAAACAAGTTAAAAGAAGTGAAATACTGGTGCATTTGATTTGTCATAGAATTTGAATTTAACACAGAAGAAACACTAAAAGCCCGATGAAATGATGTACCATTGATTTGGATGTGCGCTTTCCTACTGAAAATTGGAAAATTGAGTGTGGTTTTGAAAGGGCTAATCTCGCGCTCTCTGAGAACAATTATTGCACACAGTTAAAGTTTTCAAGTCTGAGCTCCTTGAAATATTATTTTGTGGCTCCCATCCTATATTTCATTTTTAACGAATCTATGTATGTCAGGACTCTGTAAAACGCGCGTGATTTGGCCTCTCAAAACCACACTCTATTTTCCTATTTTTCGAAAGAAAGCGCACATCCAAATCAATGCTATACTTTGTTTATCTTGAGGTGCACAAAACACGGTCCGCCAATAGTCCTCTAATTGGCCCGTTAGTACCGCAGTGTACGTCCACGACGCGTTCTCGGCAGACCCGCGTGTGCACCGGGTGTGCAGGGCAATCGATTCGTCAATGCCGTCACTCGGTCACCCACCCTGCCACCCGGGTCTGCCGAGAACGCGTTGTAGACGTACACTACACACACACACACACACACACACACACACACACACACACACACACACACACACACACACACACACACACACACACACACACACACACACACACACACACACACACACACACACACACACACACACACACACACACACACACACACACACACACACACACACACACACACACACACACACACACACACACACACACGCACACACACACACACACACACACACACACACACACCCCTACACACACCTACATACACACACCTACACACACACACACACACACACACACACACACATTTTGAAATTCGCAATTTTTGATATCTTGAGACCCACTGCTGAAGTTTTTCTGAAATTTGGGCAGTGTTGAGAACCCTTACTGCTCTATCTTTTGTGAAATTCCCTTGTTTCAAGATTTCTCCCGAACCCATTCTGAAACGAGGGGTGTGCGCAGAAGCAATCCTTTTCCAAATCAGGTGCGCACCACTATTATCGTGAGCACTGCCTTTAAGTGGATCCGAATCTAGTTGGAGTGGCCAATCAAAACGCTTTCATAGGAATGGAAATTTCTTCCGATACCAGCTATGAGATAGCTATATCAGTCTATGACTTCCGAGATGCCATTGAAGTTCTTCTATCCACCCCCCCCCCCGCGAAGCCCTACTCCACATCCTAATCGTGGTGCACGGGTGATAACGAGACAGGAACGGCACGGCTAATGTGGAGAAGCGCTTGCGGCTATAGAGTCACGAGGGTCGGCGGTCCGAACGATCCCGCCGCAGAAATTTCTTGCTGAAAAAAATCGAAAACAGTAAACACTTCGAACAATTCACGGATTTGAACTCATGCCCTGGCAACCCCACGACACTGGGTTAACGGATTGATCAAAACCAAAAGATTTTTCATTGCCAGGCACAACACCTGCACCCGGTAGCCGGGCCAACCCGCCCAAGGCAAAATGCTCGCGGCGGCCAGTCCTCTACCCGTAAACCACTGCTAGTACACTGGCTTTGACATCGCACTATTTTCAGATACATTGCGATTAAAATTTGTCTGATAGAGGTGTTGCGATGGAAAATGAATGAAAAAGATCGTAGTCTGAAGCAAGCCAGTTTCGTCGACGATATCACAACTCGTGGCCAAGTATCCACATCAGTTGACACAATAATGGACATAACACAGTCGAATCCTACTCAGGTGAGTGTTATCGGTTTGCCACAAGTTGGTTCCATCCACTTGTGGAAAGTCAGTTTGTTACCCATTCTTTTTTTCTTTTGAGGGTACTATACAGCCATGAACACCAATTTTGAGATTTTCACGAAATCACTGTGAACATCTCCCGCTTCTTGAGCCGGCAGGCGGCGGAATCTTCGCTTTTCCGAATGAGCGAAACAAAGGAGAAAGCCAGGGGCCACATGCGTTCGAGCAACTTTTATGCTCGACTCTCTCTAAGATGTACTACAGGGAGAAGGGCCGTTGATCGATTTTTCAGCGCGGGTGGGGCTAAGGAGCAGTTCGGCTGACACACGTGACGCGCGCAACGGGAAACCGCTGTGTGCATGTCGTCGATGGGGCGCCTCAACCAAGGAACTTCTTACGGGGTCCTCGGTTAGCTCGCCCCATCGACGACATAAACGCAGCGGTTTTCCTCCGCGCCTGCTAGCCGAAGTGCTCCTTTGCTCCGCCCGCGCTAGGAATTCGATCAGCATCCCTCGGGAGAATGCCTAAGAAATCACTCATAAGTGTGCTTAACCTCCAAATCCACAGCCAAACTAGCATATGTATCTATTGATAGCATCAACTTCATCTGGGCTAACTGAGTGAGAGCAGGAAATGTCCACATAGTTTCAGAGGGAACGCACGACTTACCACACCATCCCTACTCGCAAAGACAGGACTCAATCTGTGAAGGAGAGAATTTTCGGTTCTGGACGAGAGTCGTCACCAATGGATATTGGAGACACTCCGTTTTATCCATGGTCAGGAGTTATGGAAGCAAAGGTGCAAACTTCGGAGCCTAATGTCTCCAAGAGTACTTCGACGCAGATTTCAACTGGTATGTGCGACCCACGTCAAAAACTGGGAAGAGGCGCTGGTGACTGGCAGGACATCAATTCCATCTCGAAGCTGTCACACACAAGCACTCTGCCAACATTCGAGACGAAGACTGTTAAGGTGAGAACTGCTCTAATTCTGTCCAATTAAACAACATGTTGTCCAAAACATGTTGAGTATGTTGTTACTGACTTGGGCGCGCGTGTTTTCCCTACCCCACTCATAACACTGACAAAGGAGAATGAAGTTTCCAGATTCCTAATCAACTCAACGAGGAATGAATATTTTCTCTTTGCACGATGAGGATTGCGCTAAAACCTTGAAGGATTCTTGATACATGTTTTCGTTTTTCGTTTCCTAAAAACGATAAATAAATACAATGTAATAACTATGGTCATCAGAAGAGAAGTTACCATAGTTTCTGCTATAAGTGAACACGAGTGAAGATTGCAACATATGACACAGAATCAGATTCGAGACTTGGTGATTTCAATGAGTTTTCATAACTTCACAGAAAACGCAGCAAACTGAAATCACAGAATCTCGCAAGCCAATTCCAAAGCAGCGTTTCATTTAGGCTTAGACACTGTAAGTCTGAGTTGAAAAGTCAAAACAAACTGTGGTTTATATCCACAGTACAATGAGCCCAGGCAGCAGTTGAACCTGGGCTCGGGTTCATCAACAAAATTTGGGGTGATTTGTACCCCGGGTGCAATGAACTCCACCCCACACCGTCAGAATAACCCCCGAGCGCGATTCACTAACTCAGGCAAACCATCGCTCCGAGCGGTGCCGGAGAGCTACTCGAGCGGCGCTGCCTCTCCGCTCCGAGCGAAAATTAGCCATCTACTCGGGCCACAGCAGCCGCTCTCCGGGCCACAGCAGTATCGCTCGGAGCGATCTTCGGTCCCAACTGGCACTGCGGTCTCTGTTCGGGCGATTTTCAAAATTTCCTAATTGCTATTTTTTCTTTATTTCCGCCTCTTCTGGAGAGGATTAAGCCTTTAAGAGAATAAGGTACCTGTTACAGCCTGCGGGCCAGGAGGTTAATCCTGCCACAGGCCGCAACAAGGATACCATCCCAGCATGGTCCGCAATGAGGAAGCCTTCCCCACCGCGGGCCATGAGGGATCCCTCGGCCGCCAAAAATTGTCATCCTGAGAGTGATCCGAGGTCACCTCTCAAGAGTGGCCTCGAAAGGCCAACTACCCGTCTGCACGAGGCGAGCCGCCTTTTATACCCGCAGGATTGGTTGTTCTTTGAGTGATAACGTGGCTCGCACGTTATCACTCAAAGAACAACCAATCCCGCGTCTCTCAATCTCTGGCGATGGCACCGCTGTGGCTCCGAGAGCGACCGAGGGGCGAACTGGCACCGGACAGGGCCCGCGGTGCCAGTTGGCCCCTCGCCCGCTGTCCGGGCGATGACGTCATAATTGGGAGGAGCCGGTCCCGCTCGGAGCGATGGTTTGCCTGAGAACATTTTCCCCTACGAGAGTAACGGATACTATACTTTTACATTTTCAGATTTCTTTCGAATATTCGACTTTTCAAATAATTCGGAATTTCGGAGTTTTCGAATATTCGACTTTTCGAATAATTCGGGATTTTGAAGTTTACGAATATTCGACTTTTCGAATAATTGGGGGTTTTGAACTTTTCGAATATTCGACTTTTCGGATAATTCGGGACTTTGAAGTTTTCGAATATTCGACTTTTCGAATAATTCGGGATTTTGAGCTTTTCGAATATTCGACTTTTCGAATAAATCGGGATTTTGAACTTTTCGAATATTCGACTTTTCGAATAAAGAGTCGACTTTTTCAATCGACTGTCGAATGATTTTTCGAATTTTTTTGTTCGACTTTTCGAGTAAGTCAAAAAAATATTTTGTCATTCCCACTACTTTCCAGAAAAAAAAGCTAAATTACTTCAGCTAGCATATTCTATCTTTCTTTTGAGACTAAACTAAACTGTCGAATAGTAAAGCAAACAAACTATATATTTACGAGACGGTTGGCTATATCCGAAAAATATACGAACGGCAGAGCAAATATGCGGCAAATAATGCAAACAACTGCTTCTCATCATTTAATTCCGATAGGAAGTTAGTACAAAATAATAACTCTGGCACCTGTTTCACAAATAGACTATTGAAACCCGCCGCCGTCTTAGGTCCTGCTGATTTCCTTCATAGTCCTCGCCGCAAGCGCGGCACGTGACGCGCTGGAAGCGCGGTGGACTATGAAATTTCTCACCGCGCGGGACGCGCGTGCCGCCCATCCAGCGCCGCCATAGCGGCGCCGCCCGAAGAGCCATAACGGTTTCGCCATTTTAATCAATACTCCCTTCTAGTTAAGGTCCACTCCAACACTGAAGGCAGTGTTCACGATGAATACCACTCGAGTTCGACCCAAAAATGGGGTTCATTGGTCGTGAGGTGACTAATAGTGAAGAAACAGCCAACGAAAACGTTCAGAATAAGCTAAAATATCGGTTTCTAACGTTCAGGGCGTGGACGCGAATCATGGGCCCTGCTGATTTCTGTCGCGAAATCTGCGCGAATCGATCAGGCTGGACGCGGCAGAGTTGCTTGGCAATTCGCCATTGAAACGTGTGCGATGACACAAGCTCGTCCGAATGATGGGGCGGACCGGGATTGGTAGGCGCACTGGGATAACTTTCAGAGCCGTTTTTATCGATGCCTGACCCGTTTTCGCTGCTTTCTTCGACCCTATCCCCTCCAGCATCTGCCAACTTAGTAATTCGCACTAAAACCTCGAGAACGAGATTTATCGTGAACACTGCCTTTAAGAATTATGAGACTATCCTACGGTACCGTATACGCAAGTGCAAACCAGGGATTTCTGTGCATGTCACAGTTAAGGCCCAACTTTGACCCGCACCGCCTTGGCGGTGGCGCCAGAGATTTCATATCCTCTGTTGCCGAGTGTGATTTAGTTCCGTTCGTCGCGTACAGAGGTGGTCTTCCTTTCTGGCGCTCTTTCGGAATAGACGACCCACTGAAGAACACAATGAGACTAGCAATCCTTTTTTTCTAGTGGGTCGTCTATCCCGAAAGAGTACCTCTTTCCCCCACACTGCCACGGCGCGAACGTCTCGGCAGCACCAAAATGATGGAATGAAAGTCTCTAAACTGCATCCGCGCTCTAATCAAAATCACACTGTGCGGGGTCGCCGGCGACTCCGCCGCGGAGTTTTTAAGGCCACGTCCCCATTTGCTCGCTTCGCTCGCACCTTTGTCACTATGCCGAAGCCTTAATTACAGCGTCGCGTCACGCCGCGAATGAGCTCTGAACGCCCTCATGGTGAGGACTCCTTTCGAGTCGCGTGACACACGAGTGAGTCATCATTGATAGTTTCGCTTCACCTTGATTTCGAAACACATCTACGATTTGCGTCAGTGTGCAACCTTGGCGCGCAACCTGCTCGTGGGTCAATGGAATGTTTTGGAAAATCAATTTATCCGAAAAAGTCGACTATCGAATTCATTCGAATGTTTCCGGAAATTTTCGAATATTCGACTCTTCGAATAATTCAGGTTATTAAACTTGTCGAATAGTCGACTTTTCGAAAAATTCGGGATTTTGAACTTTTCGAATATTCGACTTTTCAAATAATTCAGAATTTTGACGTTTTCGAATATTCGAATTTTCGAATAATTCGGGATTTAGAACTTTTCAAATATTCGATTTTTCGAATAAGTCGGGAAATTGCCTTTTTCGAATATTCGACTTTTCGAATAATTCGAAGTCGACTTTTTCAATCGAATGATTTTTCGAACCATTCGATTCAGTCAAAGTATAACGGACACTCCTGCTGTCATTCAATTAAAAGGACAAACACAGAAGACAAACGAGCCTTGACGGGTGTGAGGAAGATATGACGGGCGTCAGCGAGCCATCGGAGGCAACAGCGGGCTGCCACGGGTGTGCTCATGATACGTATCGACTTTGTATGCCGTACCACACACTAAAGACGCTGCCGCACATAGTGATTCATCAATTGGAGGGAGGTTCGAGGTTCTTAGAAGAAATTCAGCAGATTACCCAGAATTCTAGCAACTCTGGTCGGAAAAATTCCGCTTGTAATCAACTGTGAAAACTGTTCTTTTGCATGTGAAAGAACTTACGACTGTCGTGGATGAAAGTTGATAATGGATTTCGATAATCTAATCGTAGAACTTCAACGTCAGTTCTTTTTCGCCTCGCTCCCACGAAATGTCGATCCTTTCTACTACTCTTTTCGGACGTTATCAAACCTCCTTCAAGCTTTTGTTCTCATATACCAGGCTGTCAATAAGTTTTGTCGTTCCATAAGAGAGGGCGTTGCTACTAGCCCAAAATTTTTGTTTTTTTATTACACTCTTCATATGAACGTATGTGAAGTTTCGTTTCAATCTGTCCATTCATTCTCTGTTTACAAGCCATTTAGTGTCGCCGTGTCACACCAATGGAAAAAATTGAATATCGTGCAGTGATAAAATTCTAATTTTTGGATGGTGTAGCACCAAAAGAATTTCACGAACGAATGTTAAAAGTGTATGATGATTGTTCACCTACAATTAGAACAGTAGAAAGATGGGTTGCTGAATTTAAACGTGGTCGTACAAGCCTTGAAGAAGATTCACGTGAAGGACGTCCAAAAAGCGCATCAACACCAGAAATCATAGCCAAAATACAGGATATGGTTTTGGAAGATCGTCGATTGACTGAGAGAGATTTATAAGAGGCTTTACACATCTCATTAGGCAGTGTGAGCCATATTTTAAGTGAAATTTTAGGTTTTAGAAAGCTGTGTGCACAATGGGTGCCGCATTCGCTAACAATGGAACAAAAGCACATTCGAATGCGACTTTCTAAGCAACATTTGGAGCGTTTTAAAAAGGCTAAAGTGAATTTTGTGCGTCGACTCATCACTATGGATGAGACTTGGGTCTATCACCATGATCCTGAATCAAAACAAGAGGCTAAAGAGTGGTATGAACCTGGTTGTTCGGCTTGGAAACGAGTTCCAGTCCGGAAATCGGCCAAGAAGGTGATGGCATCAGTTTTTTGAGATGCGAAAGGAATTTTGTTTGTGTATTACTTGCAAACTAGTAAAACAATTAATTCTGAATACTATTGCAACCTTTCGGACCCACAAGAGCATTTCGACAATGGCCAAAATCCATGAATTAAAGTTCGAATTGTTGGAGCATCCACCGCATTCACCAGATTTGGCCCCCAGCGACTTCCATTTGTTTCCAGAACTCAAAAAATTTATGCGTGGCAATCGTTTTTCATCAAATGAAGAGGTCACAACGGCTGCTGAAGCGTATTTTGCACACCTTCCGAATTCTCACTTCAGGGATGGGATCCACAGATTGGAGGATTGTCGGAGCAAAGGTTTTAATGTTCAGGGAGATTATACTGAATGATAAAGTGTAATTTAAACCATTAATTTGTGTTTTTCTTTTCGAACGACAAAACTTATTGAACAACCTGGTAAATACATCAGAATTCCGAAATCAGATACTGCGCTATCCCCAGTATATTGCGAGCAGCACAGAAAATCTAAAAGAAATTTTGTAGAAATTCTCTCGATTTGCCAGATTTTGAAAGAGAGTATGGAAACTCCTGGTATAGAATACCCGCTATCGGAAGTTAGGTCTGATGCCGAAAGGAGACCTCGAAATAAGAACCTCTTCTTGCAATAATAAAAAAGGTTGGGTTCGGATAACTAAAGGTATATTTCTAAGAGTTTGTTATGTTGAACTACGTCAGGCGATTTTCGGACCCCAGTCGCACTGAACTGGATTCGGAGCCGCCTGACAGTTTAGCTCATCCTCCCAATCTCCGGGCAACTGCTGCTGCTGCTCGGGCGCAGTAGAGGATCCCGGACAGCAACAGAAGCCGACCCGCAGGTTAGGCAGGTTAGCGGAACGAGTGAAACTGTCAGGCGTCTCCGAGAGCCGCCTGAGACCAGACTCGAGAAGGCGCAAGGACAAAGGAGGGTTCGCCTAAATCCGCCTTTTCCGAAAATTAGGGTCATTTGCATTGTCCAAAATAGGAATATAGACAATATTAAACCAAATCAACCAGAGAACAAGTTGAAGCAGATTGTTAAAAGGCGAGGAAATTCCGAAATTCAATAAAAATTGTTGGAGTGCATCTGTTGAGACAACAGTATGGGATACCCTACTCCTTCAGTTGGGTATCGGATGCTCTCATATTTATCAGGTAAATTAGGACTTAGTCCTTAAAGAATACCGAAAATTTGCCCCGCGGAGTAAATTGTACTTTCAAACCGCGCTTTTATCGTTGATCCGGCCCCTGAATACAGTGAGGTTAAAGGCAGTGTTCACGATAATCTTCGATTTTGAGATTAATCGCTAAATCGAATGTTTGGCCCCCGAGTAGAACTGAAATGACGAAGAAACCGACAAAAACGCACCAGAACGGCACGAAATCCTCAAGTATCAGCCCGCCTCTTAAGTATCAATGGAACTGTTCGTTGTGACAATGAAATCTTTTGTGCACCCGTCTTTTGTAATTCTCCATTCTGTGTTGCTCCGTTCTTTCCTTCGGGCCCTAACTAATACTGTTTTGCCCAAAATATTCTTCCATTTTCGATTAGTCCCATTTTTTACCGGTGCCAACCACCGTGAGCATGTTTATCCAACCAGACAACTAGTCCAGGCCATAGAATAATGTCACTGAATTAAGACGAATTAGTGCGTTTCTCGCCGTTTCTTCGTGATTTTGGTAACACTTGGTAGCCAACGCATTGTTTTGAGTGAAAAACTTGGAAACGAGGATCATCGTGAACACTGCCTTTAAAGGCAGCATACACGCTATAGTTGTGCTTTTTGACTAAACGGACCGAATGAATGAATGAATGAATGAATGAATATATTCGACCTAAGATTTTTTCGAATAAACGAATGAATGAATATATTCGACTTCAAATTTTTCGAATGAACGAGTGAATGAATATATTCGACTTCAAATTTTTCGAATGAACGAGTGAATGAATATATTCGATTCTCTATTTCGAATGAATGAATATCGATAATCGAATAACTTCGAATGAAAGAATTTATTTAACTACGGGCCTACCGAATTCAGAGTTATGCGACTCTACTGCTTTGAAGAGGCAATTTTTACACATGGCGTCGAAAGCATTTGAACTGCTCAATATTTTCAATATTCTGCACAGGCAGGGTTCATCGATATCGGCACGCAAATTCGATACGTATCATTTCTACACTAGCAGCATTTTGGTGCCACCCACAGCGGCTCTAATGCGTTATCCATACAACGCCAGCGCGGTGTTTGGTTGGGCCGCGTTCAGAGTTCATTCGTGGCGCGTCGCGATGTTATAATCAGCTTACGTATCGATCACGCGACGTCACGTCGCATCTACGCTTGGTGTTCACAGTGAAGAGGTGCGATACATTTGAAATCACGCGCAATTCGCCTTCGCGCGACGACCATCGCGTCGCCTTGCAATGCAACGCGACACGATGGACGTCGCGCGATGGCAAACTCGTTGCTGCTTTTCGTCAGTGTTTTTTCATTGAATCAACCAAGTCTAACAATGAAAGGAATGGAATATCCATATTTAGGATCACATGCACTTGGAAGAACACGGAAAAAACTGTTGGTAGCGCTAAAAAATTGTCGTTGCTTGTTTACGAGAAATTGCGTACGTGCGCAGTTGCACGTAGTCGCCCAGCGTTCGCGAAGCACTCACACCTGAATACGTGCGCGACGCGATTTTCACGTCGCACTGACATTTTCAATTGCGTCGCCCAGTGAAAACTCTGAGCGTCGCCTCAGGGTGTGTGGCCTGAAGTCTCGTTCGCGCTGCACACGTGTTACGCCCTTTTCGCTATTGCGGCAACGCTCGTACCGTATTTTTCATTGTTTCCACTGCTCCTCCTTCGTTTCGTCTAATTGCAATTTTTTGAAGCAGTTTTTCTCCGAAACTCAAGTCAGAGGTAATCAGCAGCGAAGCGCTTCGTTATGGCGAAATATAATTATTGAAAACGGTGTTTAGGTGTAACCGGCAGATCGGCTGCTGGTATTGGAAAAATCTTTAAGCAAAATTTAGCCAAAATCTATAAACATTCTAAGTAATCACAAGTCCCGGGCAAAACCAAACCTCTCCAGCCGCTTTGCGGCTGGAGCGATTCACCTCATAAAAGACTCTCGTAAGTGAAAACAGTCCTCTGGATCACGTCGTAATGAGAGCGTGAATGGAATGTCGTCTAATTTTAGGAAGTCTGTGGTCAGGCTTGAGTATTATAAAGTATGGCCAAACCTCTACCGACGAACATCGCTGTCGTTGACCTTCATCAGTTACTCTAAAAAACCAAATTTGATCACTGAATCCTTTGAGTTAAATGGAACTCTCCACCAGATCGCAAGGGTTGACCCATGAGATACAGAAGTTTGAGATGAATAGCGCTGAGAGTTCCAGAGTATCGATAGGGCATTTGGACCCATATATGTATGTAGTAAGACCGGTTGGACCGACGGTGCCAAAAGACCCTGCCGAGTGGATAGCGGGAGCATGGCAGGCAAATGGGCGTTAAAGGCAGTGTTCGCGATGGTTTTCATTCCCGAGTTTTCCACTCAAAATAAAGCGTTGGCCACCAAGTATTACCAAAATTACCATGAAACGGCGAGAAATGCACTAAAACGTCTTATTTCAGTCACATCATTCTCAGGCCTGGACTAGTTGTCCGATTGTATGAGCATGTTCAATGTGATTGTCACCAATGAAAAATGGGGCTAATCGAAAACGGAAGAGTATTTTGGACAAAACAGTATTAGTGAGAATCCGAAGAAAAGAACGGAGCCAGAAAAATGAGAGAGTTGCAAAAGACGGGTCCACAAAAGATTTCGCTGTCACAACGAACAGTTCCTGTGAGAGTAAAAAGGCTGGGTGAGAGTAAAGGATTTCGTGCCCTTCTGATGTGTTTTTCTCGGTTTCTTCGTCTTTTCAGTTCTAGTTGGGTTCCAAACAATCGATTCAGCAATAAATCTCAAAATTGAAGATTATCGTGAACACTGCACTGCCTATAAGCAAAACACTCCCTGGGGCTATGCGGAGTTCCTCGGTCTGATCGCGGGCAGCACTAAAGCAGTACATATCTCTATGCCGGCTTCATACTAGATTGATAGCGGTCGTATAGTGAGATGGGAGTTGTTCGGCCCGCCAAGCGCCAGCCGTTCCATCGGTGTTACTGTCTGAGTTGTTAATAATGGTCGCGGAATTTCTCGATTAGGCGTGATTCTTAGCTTTATTTTCGCTTTTCGTGAATTTGTTACATCGACATTTTCTGATTCTATGAGAAGTACACCCGCCGCGTTAGGTAACTCTATAAATGCAAAATAAGGCGAGTTGGAAATCCGACTTTGTTTGGATTGTCAATCCTCTAGGCAACTTGGTCTTTTGATTTGAAAAAGGGAGGATGGCCCTGGCTTGTTGCGATGTTTTAGGTGGGTGAGAATTGCGGGACGTGTGTGAGTTCTCCGACGACCACATTTTCTGCCCTAACGAGTATGAGCCGCAAACCTTGCTGCTATTTGATATTTACTTCACCTTTTTAAGTAATACTTAATTTTTCACCTATTCAGCATTATCCTTTTTTTATTTAGTTCTCAAAAATCGACAAAAAGAACAAAATCCGAATTAGTCGTGGTCGACAGCCGTAGAAGCAGTTTGTTAAAGTTGGTAAAAGTATACAAATCTCGCTCTATTGAAAATTTCCGTGCATATTTTGATCTAGCGCATATGTCGTGGGTTCAATTGCCCTATCATATTTCGAGGCTTTAGCTTTGGCTACTAAAAAATAGTAGACGCTGAATTGGTACACTGGATCTCCATCAAATTTCAGTTTCAATTCCGGAAACCGTCAAGTTTGGCTGAAAATAAAAAAAAAGCGTTGGATAGAGGAGGATTTGAGCATTCGACCAGTATTGTCCTTATCAGAAGGAAATTCCGGTCCGCAGTTATGGACAAACGCTGCTGCAGCACGTAATGCGATGAATTCGTGACTTGGTCGAAGGTCAATCGTGCCGGGACCACGTGGTCCCACCACGATTGTCATCGTGTCGCGTGCTGCCACAGCGCGCGTCTGCAACTGCGGACCAGAGATAGGAGCTTTTTTGAGTATTCATCGAAAACAGATTTTTTGAAACACAGATCATCACTGGAAAGTTGAGACGTTTCCGTGTTTAATGAGGTTTGGGGCTGGGTTTGAGCTCATTACGCATCTCGATTTACGAATCACGATTTACGATTTACGATTTACGAATTACGAGGGTTTTTGAAATTTGCGATTTACGAAATTCAACTTTTCAATTACGCTCAGTCCTGACCCACAGAAGTGCTGCTGCATTGGCCCTTCCAGCAATTTCTGTGTAGGACCCGGTTATGGCTGTTAGATTATTCGACTATGTTCGAATATCGAATATGTTCGAATAGTTGTCAGAGTCGATAGTCGATTTCGAATAATAATCGAATATCTGGTATTTTCGATAATCTATTTCGAATAATAATCGAATATGAGGTTTTTTCGATAGTCGATTTCGAATAATGATCGATTATCTGATTTTTTTCGATAGTCGATTTCGAATTATATTCGAAAATCGGAATTTTTCGATTACTCGATAATCGAATAAGTAATCGAATAATTTATTCGAATGTTTAATATTTGAGCACAACTATAATACACGCTCGCAAGCGTAATTGAGATAACTATGGAATTAGAATGGTATGGCACCGAACACAACACCGACGGATTTTGAAGAGTCAAAAACGACCTACAACGACGCTACACGGGTCAGAAGTTGGCCCCGCCCCTGTATCTGTCCGCCCCCTCTATTTGCCGTCTCCTCCAAAACAAGGGTTCTGGGCCTTTTCACCGTCGGCGACGTCTGTGGGTGGTGGAATAAGTAGAATAGGTGAACCACACACATCGACGACGGTGGAAACGGCCCAATACCGTTGTTTTGGAGAAGGACGCAAATACAGGGGGCGGGCAGATACAGGGGCGGGGCCAACTTCTCACTCGTGTAGCGTCATTGTGGATCGTTTTTGACGCTTCAAAATCCGTGGGCGTTGTGTTAGGTGCCATACCATTCTAATTTCGCAGTTATTTCAATTACGTTTACTAGCCTGTATGCTGCCTTTAAGCAATTACACTACCATGGCGATGATACTTTCCTTCAGGAAAATAATTCTCAGCAGAGCCTACATCATCTGATTGTCAACAGTTAGAATTAAAGGGTCTGCAGAATTCAAGTCGCGGTGTTGCTGCTCTGCCAAACTATCGCGTATCGCTTACCAGGGAGTGGCCCTTTGCGCCCGCTTCCCTCGTAGCGCTGATTTCACCTTTGTCGCGAAGGGTGACTCATTTAGGTAAATTTGAAGTCACAGTCGCGACAAAGGTGAAATTATCGGAAATTTAGTCGACGACGCTTCGGCTTTAGCAGGGCGATCCACGCGATGTGATGATGCAATCGGGTGCTATCTTAGCGCGGGGAGAGCCACTATGGCGCGATGCGCTTGGCCACGCCCATTTTACGGTGCCGCACTGAAATTGAGCACCTACCCCGGGTCTACCCCCCTGCCAAAACCAGGAAAGTCATTGCGGCACGAAAAAATGGGCATGGCCAAGTGCGGTACCACAGTGCCCCACCCACCGCTGCGATAACGCCCGCCATTGTTTTGGTTTGAACGAACGGACGCGGATCTGCGATCAATGAAATTCGGATTTGTTCGAATTGCATGTTCTCGTCCGAACTGCCTATTTTTTCCATATTATTGTCTCTCCTCATACTTTTTGCTAGTTTATCCTATAAGGTGGTATCTAAAGTTCTGCGTGGTGCGAGGATGCTGCGAAAAGGATGCTCCATGGACCAATAGCAGGAGGTGATGCAAAATTCATCACATTCAGCTACGCGGCGGGTAGGGCCACGAGGGAGCACCGCAAAGTGTTTTGACGCAGCGACGGCCCTGCGTCACTGCCAACGAGCTGCAACCGACGCCGCGATGATATTGTTCGAGAAAATTTTTGTCGCCGCAGCTAGGCTGAGGCCCTAGTTATAAACCAGCGATTCGCCGCCGCTGGCCTCCGCGGCATGTCTGCTACTGGTCAATCTCAAAATCTGACCAATCGCAGACGTCCCGCAAAAACCAGCGGCACCGAATCGCCGATGTATAACTAGGGCCTGACTCTCGGCCACCACTTGCCGGTCGCTGCAACTCTGCAGACCCTATTAGGTGAACAGTGTTGCAGTGGCTAGGTCACACCCCTTTGAATCCCAGGGGCGGTAGTAATTAGTACTTAATATGCAACTTAAATCTTAAATTTGAGTTGCATCTTATTTTTAATCTCACACAAACTCAAACATGCTGGTTGTGACCTGGGAATGCCCTCGTGGAAGCGCCAAATCTTAATGAGCAACTCTGTTTCTAATCAGCGACACTTCATCATCAAATTTATGGATGACACTGACCGGGAACATCAGCGAAAGGTGGCTGTCGCAGATTGCAGGGTGGTCAGAGCACAAGAAATAGTGCGGCGGCGGGGGAGACACATAGATTTCAATTGGACCTGAGCAAAATGTCCTTCGAGTACATTTAAAATTCCCGTTCAAATTTTAAGACGGAGGTAAACCAAGACAGTTCGAGGTGAAATAAGACCATTTCTTTTTGAGATAAACCTAGTTTATCAGTTTTCGATTACAATGCCGGAGCTATAGTTTGTTAAAACGAAGGAAATTGAATAAATTGGAGAGAAAGGGTTCCATTTCTCGAAAAAGGGAATTTTGTTGCACATTCAGTTTTCTCTTCAATTTTTGAAAACCTAGGCGTATTCAAGGTTCAAATTGCCTTTAATGGATAGGGCTTGCGACCACTTTTTCCCCGGAATCGCTTTGCTTTTGAGATGAACTCCGTTTGCAATCAATTCACTGAAACGTCGCACGCGCCGGACCTGCGGCAAGATTCATCGCGCGCGTCACACCTGCGATGAAGCGTCTCGTATCAATTGCACAAGTAATGGAGAAGCATTTTCTTTACTTTTTTCCCTTAACTGAACGGCTACGGGGCGAAATTCAGCAGACGAGAATATCTGGACTACTTTCTAAATCTTTCAGCTCTTATGCAAGGAAACCATTGTGACAAGAAGACATTTCAAGTGCCAATAGGTATCTTTACATCGATCTAGATGTACTTAATTTATCGAAGGAACATACGTATCGCTTCCGTAATGCATTAACATTTAAAACTCAAAATTAGGAATCGGTGGGCCGCCGTCGTCGTTTTAGCAGATCTATTGCAGGGAAATAAATCTGCTTCAATAATAAAAATTGCTCTAGCAAGGGAAAGAAATCTGCTTCAATAATAAAAATTGCTCTAGCAAAGTTGGCCTAAAATTTGCGTAACATAATGTACAGTACTATATTTTAAAAATTTGGGAAAAAAACTCAAATCAAGAAACTCACGAGGATTGGACAGTTTTTTGCCCCAAGTTGGGCTGCCCTGTTTTTTAAAGGTGGCTCTCAGACAATAGCAGGCCGCGGGCGCAACCGGCTCCGCCCCTTCCCGCCCACGGCAACCGAAACACAGAGCAGTTGATATACGAACTTGCGTTGCGTTCCAGTTGTTATTGCAACGTGCTGTGCGTTCAGGTTGCTCTCCGGGCCGGCCACATGTGTTGACTGACGCGCTAATTTCGAAACTCAGAGACGACGCCCAGTCCTCGAACGCCAGCATTTTGGACCTTGATCGATATCGACACATCTACCCGTAGTTCCTTGTGATCGGCTCTTTGATGGACCATTTCCATTGCTTAGCTAAGGAGTTTTCCTTTTTTTTTTTCGAGAATTACATATATACGTATCAATCCTGTGGTGAACAGATTAATGTGTGGCTATATTGTAGTTTTGATTCGAAAAAGATGGTTTCTGAGCACACCCCTCCTTGCATAATCTCGTTTCTTACGAAAGTCTGAAAGTTATTCACAAAATTAGGGCAGTAGAGCAGTTAAGAGGAATCAGGTGGCAATTTTCTTCTAGCTTGAGTTTTGTCTGTTTGTTTGATTTTTCCGCGTTCTTTCTGCGTATATGCCTAGTCTTAGGGGCATACCTTTGTTCGAATTAAATCGTTACAAATCTATTTTTGTGATTTTTCGAAATCCGAATAAATCTGAATGTAGGCCTCTGAATATTATTCGAAATTTGAATAAATCAAAATTAGTCCTCCGAATGTGATTTGAAATTCGATATTTCAAAGGCAGACTTACGAATAACTTCCGAAATTCAAATGCTTTAGTGTTAACATATTCGAATTATTTTGAATTCCAAATGATCAAAATGCGCAATCATCATTTCATCAGAATTCTGATCGACTTTTGAAAGCATACTCCAAACTCTGGACTGAACCTCCGAATCGTTTATTAGTCTCGGCTTCACGCTGTGGGTTTAGAATCTTAATACTATACTTCCGACCGAATTATATTATTCGAAAAATATTCGAATGATTTTTCGAATTTCGAATCATTCAAAATTCGAAAATTTTGGTTTTCGAATAATATTCGAAATTCAAATATTTCGAAAACGGGCTTTCGAATAATATTCGAAATTCGAATATTTCAAAAACAGACTATCGAATAATATTCGAAATTCGAATTTTTTTAAGAGCATATTCGAATTTTTGAATTTCGAATAATCGAAATGCACAATCATCATTTCATCAGAAGTTCTTTTTTTTATCAACCTTTGAAAGCACACTCTATCAAAGCACCATCTAGGCCTATTCACCCCACGACCGATTTGGGGTTCTCACACGCTTGGATCGTGTGAAATATTGCGTTACCGTACAGGGTGCTCCATCGGTGGGATAGACTGGCTTGAACGGCCAGTCAACGCAAACCGTTTTTCTCTCGTTTTCGCATTTATTATGTAGCTCTCAGGCAGATATGGACAGTACCAGGGTTTTAGCTTCCAAAACCCTCCCGTTCCAGAGAAACATTAATTTGAAATACGGACGGGAGCGATTGAGCTCACTAATCTACAATGACTACTCTGGAAACATTAGCTTGTAGTGGTATTTGCGGCTGGAGAGGTTTGGTTTTGCTCAGGCCTTGTAAAATACGAGGAATTTGAAAAACTACGATTTACGAAAATACAAAATTCAGTTACGCGCAGCCCTTCGCGGCGCGGCGCGATCGATATTAGGCGTCGTTTATACTTCCGCCGCCGAAAGGGGCGGCGAAGTGCATTTCTGTAATATTGATCACGCGGCGCGACACGATCGATATTGTACTATTCCACTTCGCCGCGCCGCTCGGCGGCCGATGTATAAACGATCCCTTAGAGGATCGCACTACGCCGCGCCTCTCGGCGGCGGGAGTATAAACGTCGCCTAAAGTCAATGGTATACATTGTCGCTGCCGTGAGCGACAGTCATGGCATTTAGCACAAATGCGGGACCAGCATCGGTGCAATGGCACTGACCGTCGTAGAAACAGTTGTCGCGCATCCGTCGTAGCGACGTGTGGTGGAGGGCTGACATACTGCAAATGTTTCTATGCCTGTCGTTGCCACTGTCGCTGTCGCTGTGCAGAGCGACGCCAACTCGTGTCGCAAAACTATACCATAGGGCTAACTCCCTTTTCATACCTTTGCTGCCGTGTCAAATGCCGCCCCTTAAAGGCAGCGTTCACGATGATTATCCTCGTTGACATTCCACAGTGAAATGATAGGCGAGAAGGATCCTAGGCTCCCAGTATCGAAAGAACGGTAGAAAACGAGCCAGGAGCTGCAAAATGACAGCTGCAAACAAGCGTTTTGGTGCCCCAGACACGCCTCGTGCCCCAGATCCGCCCCCTCGGAATGAACAAATGAAGACTCAGATTACAGGAATGATCAAGTGAAGGAAGTGCTGATAAGTGAGCTGTTTGCTTCATTGCACTGATAGGTATCATCTTTCTAGCGGTCAATTCCTCCACGCTCAAAAATCAACGTAAATAAGAGAGGGCCTATTTTTCCTCAAAAACGCGTCTTTCGTGTCCTTTTTAAGCATACAATACCCGCGCTAAGTTTTGTACAAACGGGGAGCATCTGGCAAACTTGGCAAAAAAGCGTCCGATGCATGTAACTTTTTTGAATGAAGACTTTTTTGAATTCTGAAAACGCCATCATATTCAAGGATCAATCTCCTACCTAATTATGTGAATTGTTAGCCGAAGCACCCCAAAACCACTTTGTTTTTTAAGGAAAAAGTTTTTGCAATAGTTTTTCAAAAACCGTCGCGCGCGGCGAGGTGCGGCGAAACTTTGAGCAGTATTTGATCAAGTACTGGAAGAACGATCTGTATGCTTTCCTCAGAAATTAGGTGCAGGTGAGATAATCTCAAGGTCTGTGTTTGTTGAATTTTCGAAATCCCTCATCTAAGAGTCCAGGCTTTTCGCAACAAAACTCCGATTTTCAGGTAGTTGTCAAGCGTGTTTAATAAAGGATTTCAAACACTCAGCCAACACAAATCTCGAGAATCTCTCACCCGCGCCTAATTTATGAAAAAAGCATGCAGATTGCTCTCCCATTGCTTGTACAAATACAGCTCAAAGTTTCGCCGCATTCGCCGCGCGCGACGTCTTTGCGAAATGATTGCAAAAATTATTTCCTTAAAAAACAAAGCGATTTCAGGGAGTTTTGACATGCAGGTCACATAATTAGGTAGGAATTTGATCTGTGAATATGATGGCGTTTTCAGAATTCGAAAAAGTCTTCATTCAAAAAAGTTACATGCATCGGACGCTTTTTTGCGAAGTTTGCCAGATACTCCCCGTTTTAAAAAAACTTAGCGCGGGTATTGTACCTTGGTATCTAGGGCACCAGACCTTTCGTAAACCGTGGAGATATCGGAAGAGAATTTTATCGCGAACACTGCCTTTAAGAAAAATGATAAAACGCGGCGGTGGCGGAAAAAACGTTCTCGATCGTTATTACCGCTATAGCCGCATGTGCAGCGCTTTACTGTCTCGCTACCAGTTCCGATCGCGAATCGATTTCGCCAGCATTCTCATATGGGAAGAACCTATTTGCCAACTTCCGGCTAAATTTCAAGTATTCCAAAACACTGGCTTTATTGTGGCTCAAAAGCGGCATTTTGTGCGACGGAAAAAGGGCGTAAGGGTTTCAAGCTCGAGTGTTTGGCCCTGCCCCCCACCTGAAGTCGTGCAAGCTCGGCGGCAGCAAATTTGCCTAGACCGCGCCGTGGCGTGGTTGCAGGTCTTGAGAGCGGCGCTAGAGTCTCGGCGGTTGGGTGCGATAAGGCGCTTGCTGGGAAAGGGATAGTGGTGGTCAAGTCTCGCCTGAAGCCAAGCGTTTTGTGCTAAACGCGCGTGACGCGCGGGCGAGTTGTCCGGCTATCAATACATCAGCGCCACGCCCGCGCTCACGCGCTATTCATAGTGACGCGCCACGCGTCACCATGAATAGCGCCTAGCATTGTGGTAGGCCGATGAATATTTCTACAAAATGATAGTCACAGTAAATGAGAGCTCAAAACTAATTTCTAAAATTGGACTATCGTTTGTGAATTCGAGAGAATTTATCCGAAAAATAGAAAAAATTATTCGAAAATTCGAAAATTTTGATTTTCGAATATACTCGAAAATTTGAAATTCGAAAAATCGGTTTTTCGAATATATTCGAAAATTTGAAATTCGAAAGAATTGATTTTCGAATTTATTCGAAAATTCGAAAATTTTTACAGTTTTGCCAAAGTATACTTAATACAGTCCACGGCAACAGAAAAAGGCGGTGTTGCGGTTGCGTACTGTCGCTCTTTGGGCCAAATTGACGCGTGATAGTAGTGCTGGGAGAAGGGTGAGTCGTGCCGGGACCAAGTGGTCCCAGCACGATTAACTCGTGTCGCTTGATGCAATAGCCGTTGTCCGCAAAGGCGGACCGGAATTTGGCCCAGAGAACGACAGTACTTACACTGTACTCACGGCTGGCTCGGTTTCAAAAATATATAATCTTCTCTGATAGCTGATTATTTGATAGATTTTGATGGAATGAACAGCCGATATTTTTTCTGTTATGGTTTTTCTGTTTCCCTCATTTTTTCGTGTTATTCTTGAATGTATCTATAGTAAATAATTTAGGCGTATTGGTATATTGTAGGTTGGGGTGGAGAAGTCACATTTTTCACCGTTTACGGTGTTTTCTCTTATGAAACTGAGTAAAAAAAAATTGCCGACCTTTGAGCCCCTTTCATAGTTTGCCGGTCGACGTCGGACGACTCGTTATCCAGTTTGATAAGTCAAGATAGATAAGATGGATAGGATAGGGTAGATAGATACATATTACACATTCGATAACGAGTCGTCCGACGTCGGTCGGGCAAGTGTGAAAGAGGCTTTAGGGTTCTCTATACCTCTGCGTACGTCACGCCATTTCAACACAAAACTGTTAGTTTTTATCGCAATCTTGGAGAAAAGGCACCGGAAACGTTCAAAATGGTAAGTTTTTCCCCAACACACTCATTATCAGATCACCCAATTTACTTACTTTAGATACAAGCAAGAATGACACGAAAAAATGGAAGAAACACAAAAAACATTGCGACGAAAAATATCAGCTGTTCGTTATCGATTCTTGGGACCGAGCCAGCCTGGCTACAGTAAAAGTATGCAACCGCAACAAGACCTTTTTCCGTTGCCGTAGGCTGTGTTTGTGCAATAATTGGACAATATACAAATTTAGAATATTCACACGACTTCCCGGACGCACTTCTCCAAAATCCTTGGAGGAAAATTCTCGAACTTATTTAATTATCTCAAGAAATTTTTTTAAAAAGAATCGCTCGGATGCCGCGATTGGGGAGTTTCCTAAAAACTTAATCCAAATCTGATCATTCACTTCGAAAAAATTTGGATGTCTTTATTTGGAAGAAATGATAGATTCTGGAATTTCCAAGAGGGTTCATTGGATTAATTTACGCATTCTAAGAGTTCTAGAAATACTATATTTAGCTTACTCCCTCTTTCGCTAAAATTTTATTCGAGTATTTTTTTCGCCCGAAATCACTAATTGATCCACTCAAATTGTGTTTATTAGGGGCCTTTAAAGGCACAGTCCGACCTCAGGGGTAAAGTTTTATGTTATACTCCGCCCACGGTGAATAGCAACCCTGCCAAGCGCGAGATCTCAATTCGCTCAAATAAGTGAGAAACTACAGGGAAAATTCGGCCCCGCCCACAATACCCCAAAAGCCTAACCACACCGCCCCGCAAAGGGAAGCAAAAGCTCTGCTATCGTACATTTTGCCTTTGAGCATCGCCACACAAACCAATTTTTCCGTTTGCCAGGATTTTGGTTCCCTATTCGTTGAGAAACGCTTGCAGGGTTGTTATAAATGTTATAGACGGTGGGTGGACTATAATATCAAATTTTACCCCTGAGGTTGGACTGTGCCTTCAAAAAAAAAGGAATACGAGAGAGATTGTTGTGAGTTCTTCATAAATTCATGGAAGTATATCAAATAGTTGGGGACAATCAGCGAAAGCCCGATGATCAAGGGAAGAAATAGGAAGGGAAAATGTGACGGAATCAACTTCCAAAATAGAGGAAAGTGTATTAAGCTTAGGCATTACATAACCATGACTTGCTTAGAAAAGAAACAATGAAGGGTCAAATCATTTCAGAAAGTTCGGTAGGGTAAGGTAATTGGGTGAATGTGGGAAAATCGCTGGATTCTTCCTTGAAAAGTTGTGGATTAGCTAAAATGGGTGCGAAAATCCATTAGCCTAGCGTTTGAAAAACGTCGAGGTATCGATTTTACAACGGTGTTGCTAAAATCGGTTCATTGAAAGCGCCAGGGCGCAACTCACCTACGACCGGCTACGTACTGTTACGTCATCAGCCGACGGTTGCGCTCAGGAGCGTTGCGTGAATCAATTTCGTCAGTAGCACCCGGAGCCCAACGTATCCTCTGTTTCCGCGTGTGATTTATTTCCGTTTGTCGCGTGCGTCTGCGTGGGTACGCTGCGTCTCCTTCTCCCCACAACTTCTCGCTCTCTCTACCCCTCACTCCGCACAAGCGCGCGAGGGAACAGAGTAAATCATGCACGGAATCAGACGATAGGCGGCCTGCATCGCAGCATATGTGGCCCGAAAATTGCCAAATTTGTCACCCGGAGCGCAACATGGACGCGGCTCAGGGTGCATTCGAGGTGGGCTCAGGGCCTGCTATTGCCTGAGCTACTGTAATTCGGCTTTCTGAAATTGAACAGGACGCAAGATTTCAATGATATGAAAGCATGAAAAAATCCATTGGATCTCTTAAATATTAAAAAATTAATCGAAAACTCGGCTTTAATATTCAGGTAAAACTTTGAGCCACTCTAGAATTGAACATGAGTCTGATTGTCGAATTTGATTGTCAATTCGAAAAAAATCCAGCGGACTCATTCAGGAGCTATCATTCACTTATAATATCCGGAGAGAAGAAATCCGGAAAAGCAGTTTATTCGAAAATTCTAGAGGTTGTTCAATTCGTTGATCCAAAATCTACCAATGCTCTTGTCAACTTAGCGATTTCCCATTCCGTCAAATGAGAAATCGCTAACTCCATCAAACCCCAGCCGTGTGTTTGTCATGCTTTGCCTTCATTGGCGATTAACCTCATCCCCTTTATCAGCGAGAAACTGCTGGGCGCAATGGCGCAGTGCAATGTCGCGCTGCTCTCGTAACAACGAATGAATAGGCGTGGTTCGCAGTCTGTCGACTCTACTAGTTTTGCCAACAACTTGACATGTGCTCATTTACATTGCCACGGTTCTTCATTTGGACAGCCATTACCTCCGCATTAATGGGAGATGCTCATCACTCTTAATTCTGACTTAAGACCAAATTACTATAGCCCCAGTTGTAGTCATCACCACCGACACTGCAGGATCACATCTACACTTCCACATGCGATCAAAAGGAGTTCATTTATGTTTAAAAAATTATGGATTTGTCAGATTAAGGCCCGTAGTAAAGCCGGCGAAAAATTCAGTTTAGCCTGACTGAATCCAGGGGTCATATTCGCCAACAACCCGCCGAGGGAATGCGAAGGGAAGCGGAAGGGATGATACCGCGCGCGGCAGAGAAACCGATCAACCCATATTACGCTATGTAGGATTAAAATGCAAACTGTGTCACGTATCGATATCACTGCGAAAAGATAAAGATTCCATCGCGAAGCGACCATTCTTCAGCGAAGCGATGCGAAAAATTCCTGCGGTTGCGGGGGAAGCCAAAGAGGCGAGAGTTGGCCGTGGAGCGCGCGTTTTGTATTGAAATTTTACCTCATCTACCCTTCGACTACCCGGCGGGTTGATGGCGAATACGGCCCCATGTTCTGAGAAGAATTCAGAATAGCCGCGCTAAATTCAGACGTACATCTTGTAGGTTAGCGACCTAGGCTAAGTAGAGAAAGTCAGCTACAAGCATGATAAGCTGAATTACTCAGTCAGATCTGAGTAGATTCAGTCAGATCTGACTGACTTCTTGGCTGGAGAGGAGAGAAACAGGTCAGGAGTGCGCTCGAGACTCTTTTTAAAGGCAGCGTTCACGATGATCATCCTCGTTGACTTCCCACAGTGAAATGATAGGCGAGAAGGATCTTAGGCTCCCAATGTCGAAAGAACTGTAGAAAACGAGCCAGGAGCTGCAAAATGACGGCTGCAAATAAGCGCTTTGGTGCCCCAGACACGCCCCGTGCCCCAGATCCGCCCCTTGAACAAATCAAGACTCAGATTATAGGACTGATCAAATGAAGGAAGTGCTGATAAGTGAGCTGTTGTACATTGCACTGATAGGTATCATCCTTGTAGCGGTCAATTCCTCCACGCTCAAAAATCAACGTAAACAAGAGAGGACCTATTTTTGCTCAAAAACGCGTCTTTCGTGTTCTTTTTAAGCATCCCTTGCTATATAGGGCACCAGACTTTCGTAAACCGTAGAGATATCGGAAGTGAAATTTATCGTGAACACTTCCTTTAAGAAGCAAAGGAGTAACTTAAATAATTCAGCAGGGATATCGGCTTACCAATATATCAGTATCAATATCGGCTTCCACGAAACAAACAGCATTTCATTTATTGAGAAACGGAGCATGGAGTTGGTCGATTCGTTAGCGACCACGTAGAGAATAATGGCCGGTTGTTTTTATCATCACAGGTTTTATCGAGTCGTCATCATCATGGATTTGCAAAACTGATCGCTTCGACGCAATCTATCGCTCGATACCATTTCGGACTCGTCTGAGCCCTGTCTGAATCATTTGGGGCTCGTCTTATCTCCCACTCAGATGATCGTGACTGAGTGATGGGTTTACTACGGGCCTCAGACCTGACGAAGATTTCCGAATGTTTTCCAGAAATCATTTCACGGATCCATTGCCTCTTTCAATAAGAAACCACTACTGATGGTCGCAGGTCAAAGCGTGGCAGCGAAGCAGTTGCGTTGGTGGATATGGCAACAACTGAAACAAAACTCAGAACTGTTCAGACATGTTACCGAAGCCTTCCAACATCTTACAAAGAGTTAAGCGTCTTTCACAGTCTGCCGGACGACGCCGTCCGACACGTTGTAAGAGTGCCGCAGTGCAAGGAAGCTGCGGTGAACAACTGTCAGTTTCGACTCCGCAGTGCAGAATGTAAGGCGAAATCAACACGTGTTGACCCGTCATAACTTGCTCCGACGTCGTGTCAATGATTTCACCGCACTGCGACGTCGGTCGGACGATACCGCAGTGCGGGCCTCACGCAAACGCCGCAGTCTATCTTATAACGTATCGTACGGCGTCGTCCGGCAGACTGTGAAGGCGCTTTAGATGACGTGCGATTCGGAGCCTAACTACAAAAGATTTTAAGTCCGCTATTTTGTGTTCATATGGGAGCGATGTACTGCTGGCGGATATACGTTAATGTGTCTCCCAATGAGACATGCGAACCATGCGGCCGGCGTTCGTGGCAGGCTCGCTGTCGTTTCGGATGCTCGTCCGAGAGTGGCGCACGCGACGGCCGACTACCACGCTTGCCAGCCGCATGGTTCGCCATTCTCATTCGGATACACTTTACATTTCAAATCTTTGCTTTTCTATTTGCTGCGAGTCTATCAGCGTTTCTGTAGTCACGCATAAGTTGCTTGTATGTTCGGCAGGGGGTGTGTATACAAGTCTGTTCGTACCTGCTCGTTGGTGCCCCTGCTTCTACTAGACCCAGCAGACGTTTGAGTGTACACAGGGAACGTTCAAGCGAAATAGCGTGCACAACTATATCGCAAAAGTATCCCATACATTGCATAAAGGTGTCGCCGTCCGGCACACTAAGGCCTCTGGTCCATAACACCTTAGGATCCGTACCTAAGGAGCCATGGAGTCTTTGGCCACAAGCCACAATTTCGCCACCCTGAACTGTCGATCGCTGTCGAGTGATATCCAAAAAACTGCGCTATCCAGACTTCTGAGCTATTTCCATGCACCGTTTGCTGCTTTGCAGGAAACCCGCCTCAAGGATAGACCTGTCATCAGCGTTGGAGAGTACACCATCTACTGCGGTGACGCTGACGATAGGAGAGTGGGAGGCTGTGCAATAGCTGTAAGGAAGGATTTCAATGGTATGGTCAAGGAGTTTGGCTCAACGTCGTACCGGAATGCATTCGTACGACTGGGGATCTGAAAGTTCAATCTGTGGATAGTGAGTGCTCATGCGCCCACTGAAACCGCCGAAGAGAATTCGAAGGATGCGTTTTATGAGGAACTCAATACGTTGCTGGCCAGGATACCTTGTCAACATGCTGTTGTCGTGGGGATTGACGCAAATGCGAAGATGGGACTTGATCAGGAATCCGAAGTACTCGGTAAATGGTTCTACCAGTGGAGCAAACATCGGACAATGGCTACCGCCTTGTCGACTTTGTGAACGCAGTGGTCTGATTGTGCATCGACATTCAAGAGGAATCATCGCCGCCATCAGCTTACGTGGCAGGGACCAACCCAGCTATCTCAGAAGAGCAGCGGAAGCGGAAGATGACAACTTTGAAACTACAGCTTGACTATGTCCTGACGAGGAATATTCCAGTATCGGACATTCGAAGATCTAGAGCTGTGTGGGATGTCGCATTCGATTCGGATCACCGTCCTGTTCTGTTGAACTTCACTGCGAGGATTCATAAGAGGAAGCGAGGGCTCAGCCTCTCCAGAGGATTGACATGACAAGTCTCAGAGATGAAGAGTGCAGGAAGGAATTTCCGACAACGCGTTTCTATTCACATCGGAGTACGGACTAAGAAGAAACTTTGCGACGCGGATTCTTTTGTCAAATGCATCAGGACGCTTCGAAAGAAGGCACTCCCGGTTGTACGGCCTAAGAAGAAGTTCGCCTACGTCTCAGAAGAAACAACATCTACCTACAACAGGTATGTACTCTCCGTACTGCAGGAAACTTCGTGGAGGAGAAGCGTCTGAGGAGGAAGTTGCGTCGGCAGCTTCGTATTGACCGCGAGCGAGAGTGGACGTGTAGAGAGCTGGGAAGTTCGAGAAGGCTTGGGAGGAGAAAGAATCGAAGAAAGCCTACACGTTGCTGCGACAGTATAGCGGGAAGATGAAGAGATGTTCTCCTGTCTTGAACACTACCAATGGAGTTGCAGTTGGTGATGCGACGCTGCCAATATGGAAGGATTACTTCAGTTCACTACTGAATCGTTCAGCGCCTGCAGTACATGAGCTCCCGCATGTTCAGAGAGCACATTACGATGTCGGTGAGGAACCGCCGACTGAGTCTGAAGTTTTGGATTGTGTCCGGAAAATGAAGGATGGAAAGGCAGGTGGAGATGACAACATCACTGCTGAAATGCTGAGAGCTCTTCCTCCGTCTGGGATTCGTAAAATTACCAACACTATCCGTACCATATGGATGAGCGAAAGGATACCCGATTCGTGGAGACATGCGATCATCGTACCTCTTCACAAGAAGCTATCGGTCACGGATCCTAAGAACTACAGAGGAATCTCTCTACTTCGTGTCATGTACAAGGTTTTAGAACGTATCATTCTCGAGCGACTTATCAAACAATGTGAAGGAACGACCAGAGATGAGCAAGCCGGTTTTCGACCTGGAAGATCGACCATCGACCGAGTGTTCGTCGTGAAAAGAGTAATTGAATCGTGGCAGCGGTTTTCGAAGCCATTACAGCTTGCTTTTTTGGAATTTGAAGCCGCGTTCGACTCTCCTCATCGTGATCGATTGCTCAATGCTCTGCGAGCAGATGGAGTCCCGGAAAAGTATGTTCGGTTAATCGAGGACATGAACGAAGGAACAACAGCAGCAGTTCGTACACCTGTCGGATTTACGTCAGGTTTCGAGGTGAAAACAGGAGTAAGACAAGGAGCCGTTGCGGGACCTTTTCTTTTCAACTTCGCCGTTGATGACATCATGCGTAGAGTTGCAGTACAGTTTCCTGCGGATGTGATCCTAACACCATCAGGACGCTCCTTGTCGACCTGGAGTACGCCGACGACATTGTGTTATTCGCTGAAAACAACGCAAAACTGCAAAGGATTGTGAACCTCGTTTCGAAGTATGCCGCAGCCTATGGACTTCGTCTTCGTCCCGACAAATGCAAGCAGATGTGGGTCTCTCAGAGGCCTTCAACTGGAGTTTGTGTGGATGGACAACGTATCGAACTGGTGGACGATTTCTGTTATTTGGGCTGTTTGCTGAAGAACGATGGTAGTTGTGCGAAAGCTACGTCTGCATTTGATTCTCTAACCAAGGGTTTGTGGTCTACCACCATCGCGAAGGAAGTCAAGTTGAGCGTCTACCTATCCGCTATTCGCCCTATCATGATGTACGGATCGGATACGTGGGCAGCACCGAGGACGCAGAGGGAAAGATTGGATTGCACGGAGAGGGAGCTTTTTAGGCGTTTGCTTGGATATTTCTGGCCGCGTGTATGCCATAACGAAGAACTTCACAAGGAAATCGACGCAGTATGTACATCAACGCTTGACGCGAGGGAGGTGCCAGCATCTGCTAAAGCCATCTCGAGCAGCAATGGAAAGTTTTTGAAAAAAAAAGCAAAAAGAAAAAGCAATGGAAAAAAAACTTCCACTGCTCCGGGCATATACTAAGAAGAACGCCGGATCGTCTCGTACAACACGCTCTGAGAATGCTTCCAAATCCTGTCTGGAAACGGCCACCTGGGCGTAGGCGAAAGTTCTGGACGGATGTGGCTAAAGAGGATTTAAAGTCACTCGGCATCGAAAGACAGTTCAGGCGCGATGTTTCGTTTCGCAAGAAATGGAATAGTGACAGCTGGATGGAATGTGTTCAAATTGTGGCTGAAGACCGTGAAAAATGGACACGGCTGACTACTATGTAAGATGGCACACCTCGGTGAAGATGCGGAATGACCGCGTCAGGCGAAAGCCAACCGATTAAGTCAGGTAAGTCAATGTTCGACACTTGCAAGCTTCTGGAAGGCTTTGGTAACATGTTTCAAAGGTTTTGAGAAGAGGACTCAATATGATCTCTGGGACGCTGTTACAAGTCGTTTTTTTGTTTTAAGATGGCGTTTGGTCCTAAAATCCGTACCGATTCTGCTCCTGTGGGCTATCACGATCGTTTTAAATTTAAAACTCAAGAACGAAGTTTATTGTAAACATTGCGGTACAACTGTCTCTACTGACGAAAGTACAGACCTAAGCGCTTAGAAGATTTTGGTGAGGTTACGATCAGCTTGAAATGCGAAATTAATGTTTTGTTGGGCTTCAGGAACGCGGACAACCTTTCAGTTCACATTGGTTGCTTACAAATGGCGATATACTGTAGGCAAATAAGTGCAAATCTAGATCGGGGGGAAGCACTCGGAAATCAAGTGAAGAAAGAAGGATTTCACTTCCAGATATTGTTTTGTTTCCATGTGGTCTCTGGGGAAACATTGACTGGTAACGCTCGGATATCTGATATCGGGAAAAATGCTCATTTTTATGAATAAATCTCGGGTGCCGCCCTTCCCCCAACTAGGTTTGCACCGGCCGGCAAATATGCACAAACAGGACACGAACTAGACAAAAATATGGTCATTTACTCCAGTGAATAGACCTGGCACAATCATTCAAGGGATGGGCACAATAAGGGCTATAAAAGTTTTGTCTCATGTGGGATTAAAGGCAGTGGTCGCGATAGTTTTCTTCTCTAAACCCTTTTCTGGGTTCAGAGTAGTAGGACCTATAAGAAAAATCGCGAAAAAACCGCTGTTTTGGGCCAAATTTGAAGCCTAAACTTTTTTGTCTTTTGATGGTGGACGAGCCCACTCCACATCATCGGCATCGATGACCTCCTATATCAAGAACATCAGCTGGCTTGAAATTGAGTTTCAATCAATGAACCTTCGGATTTATGTACACATCTAGTCAGAAACATTGACTGAAGAGCTTTCTTTCATTGTTCAACTGTTTTATTAAGCAAATTTGCATTTATTTCGTCCTCTGAATGTTGATGATTTTTGACTGCTCGGCATGAGGCGGCGATCTTTTTTTGCTGCGCTGTGCACGTGTGCACGAACTAGGATCTTTGGGCCTTAGAAACTCTAATTCTAGCCCGTTTTTCACCTCACAACCCTCCAAGTTTTTCAGCTGTTTTCGATCTGAGCCGTTTTTTGTAGATTTTTAAATAACGTTTTTCATCGCGACCACTGCCTTTAAGTAATCACAACATCATTTTGTTGAAAGTTCATAGTTGGGAAACCCCAGCCACACCAGTTTATCGTAGGATTAAAAGTGTGCCCGAATGAGAATGGCGGCCCACGCGGCCGGCGTGCTTGGCAGGCGGCCGTCGCATGTGTCGCCTTCGGACGAGTGTTGGATTTCAACGACGGCCGTCCCCTCTCCCACTGATTGATCGGCGCAGTGCTTGCTGCCAGCCGGTGCCGGCCCCGTTCGTAGTCGAAGGCGGTGGGGACTTTTCGCATGCTCGTCCGAAAGCGGCGAACGCGACGGCCGCCTGCCAAGCACGCCGGCCGCATGGGCCGCCATTCTCATTCGGACGCACCTTACTCCAAGTGTGATTTTGTGATTCGAGCAAGCTTGGCAGGAATACGATGGGCTGATTTGTTCGGGACAAAAATAATGTGAACGAAAAATATAGGCTTTTTTTATCGGTTTCGCATGAAGCCATAGAGCTTTATGTTCCATTGGAAAAACGTGCGTCACTAAAGTCTGTAAAGCTGACGCAGTATTTCCTGAATATGCTCGAACATCAGGATTGTCTCTTTCATGAAGCCATACGCACCAATGATTGGTCAAAATTTAGGGACTTTTCCTTAAATTTTGAAAGTAGACTAAACAAGTATAACTCAGACATTTGGGGGGAAGTTCCCGAGAACGATAGCCGAACTTCCCTAGAAACAACTGCGGAACTTCCCCGAATCAGGGGGAGGCGAAGGGGATCCCCCGACAGCAGAGTAATAGGGGAAGTTCCAACAACAGGAGTTATCTTGTTCTCCCGACTGCAGATCTTCCCTCAACCTTCCGACGGCAGTTCTTCCCTCGACCCCCCGACTGCAGATCTTCCCTCAACCTTCCGACGGCAGTTCTTCCCTCGACCCCCCGACTGCAGATCTTCCCTCAACCTTCCGACGGCAGTTCTTCCCTCGACCCCCCGACTGCAGATCTTCCCTCAACCTTCCGACGGCAGTTCTTCCCTCGACCCCCCGACTGCAGGTCTTTCCTCGACCTCCCGACGGCAGTTCTTATCGAACTCCCGACTGCGAGTCTTCCCTCGACCTACCGGCTGCAGGTTTCTCCTTGTTTCTCCGATTTCACGATTTCACAACAGATTTATTGTCATCATATCACCATCATTATAACAATGATTAGATGTTTCCTCCATGTGTACTTCTTTCCAGTATACAACGCTCCAAGAGCTAAGAGTGGAATCGGCTTACAAGATTTCGCGAGCACCTGAAACAAACTTTCCAATACGTTTACGAAACGAAAAAAGTGACAGCGCAATACTAACCTGTTTTGAATAAGGGCGGACTGGGCACTCTCGAAGAGTTCAACATAGGATTGCACATATGTATCGATCTCGAAAAACGGTACATAAGCTACTACCAACTAATCTGGAAATACAACCAAATTATGTTCATTTACCAATACCATGTCTAAAACTCACGGAAGCCTTATTCAGATATTTCAGGAAAAAAGGTTGATGGATAGCAGTTTCTTTCAAAAGTTCAGATGAAGTACATAATTTGGTCACCAGGAGCACTTTTTGCCTGATTCCAGCATTCTGAAAATGATTATTTAGGCAAAACGCTGTTTGAAAAAAACTGGCCTGACGCGAGGGAAAGCCATGTTCTAGCGGATTGGACACATGCTTTTCCGGCCAGGGTTCGAGTAGCGTTCTGAAAGTAATCGCGATCATCGTCTCCACAGTCTGCTGCGAGGAAACCGTTCTTGCTGCAAAAGTGCTATCACTTGGTCACGCTCATTGTTCCGCGCCGCAACGACTCATCTGATTTTGGAAGGGGAAGTAAACCCTGGGCCAATTTTCAAAAAAACTTCAGAACCGTTGCAGGCAGAAAATTGAGTGTGGTCGAATGCGATGCAACAGTGCCCCTCCCCTACCCCGTTGATTTGCAGTACCTCCCGTGGGGACATCTATCTAGCGCTCAGTCTGCCACCTGGCAGTCTTGCTTTAGCGCGGCATGCGCCTAAACTGATACAAGAACCCACCTTGATCTCCCAAATTGATTTTTCGATTCGCCTTCTCTCTAGCATCCAGTTCCTTACTCAGCGTTTGGTTTTGGTCTAAAGGGAACAGTGCTTGTCGCGCACATGATCTGACTCAAACGCTAACGTCGGACAGGGAACGAGATTCTCATGCCTTAAAACAGCGTGTTTTGATGTGTCGATTGCGTCCAACACTACTCATTCTACGACATCATGAAAATTTTTGCTACCACGAGGCATTCATTCCTAGATTTCCTTGTTTTATTTTAGAAGAAAACGTAAGTTCTATGATAATGTAGTTCTATGATAAGGAGATTAAAATAACTTTAACTTTAACTCTATTACATGCAATAATGCATGTGAAAAGATGTGAAGTAAAACGTGCAGGTGAAAAAATGATGTAAAAAATCGGAATGTGGCGAATAAACGAATAAATAAAACAACGTGAAGGCCAAGAGGACCGAGGAGTAGAAATAAAAATAGTTTCTCATCGGTGCAGGTAACTTCTAAGATCTGTTTTGAATTTAGCAAAGTTATCCGAAACGTGCATTGATCTGCTCATCCTCACATACTCCATGCCAGCCCTAAACGTGAAAAAGTTTCGCCAAGCGGAAGCATGCGGCTGTCGAATGTTAAGCTTGAATCTTTCCCCTCTCGTATTAGATTCAACCAGTTGGAAGAATAAACTAGTCTTGAGGCGTAGTCTGCCCCGTGTAAAATTATATACCAGGATAAGGTCAAAATGACAAAGCATTTCCAATTTAGGCTGAGTTTCGGTGCGTGCAGGCAAATTAAAAGAGCATTGTTGTAAATTTTTTCCCATGATGTCGTAGAATGAGTAGTGTTGGACGCACTCGACACACCAAGACACGCTATTTTCCGACATGAGAATTCCGTTCCCCGTCTCACGTTAGCCTTCGAGTCTTGATCTGACCCCGTGGAAATCACCAACCTTCTCCGTCGACTCATTGAAACACTGGTTAAGGTACATACATAAATGAGTATCAACATCACCACTGGTATCCACGCTTTATTATGTAAGTAAACATCGGAAGGGGAGGACGGCGAGACGTCCCATCAAGGGAAGGACGGCGAGACGTCCCCTTCCGGGTCCCAGGGGATCAGGTCTATTCACTATCCTAGACGGGGGGGGCCACTCACGATTCAAGTCAGAAATGAAGCGAAACGCTACCATACGAAATATTTCTATAGAATTTCAATAGCAGCAATGCTTTACAGCGATATCAAGCATTTTTATAAGGTTTTTCGTTCATTTCTATGAGTAAATCTTGGGTGCCCCCCCCCCCGTCTAGGATAGAGCCCAGGTCTATTGTCCTCGGGAACCTTCCCCAATGTCTGAGTAACAGCTCCTTAGAAAAAACGATTTTTGAATCTAGAAACAAGCAGCGTTTTTTTTAAATTACTGAATGGGAAAATCAGGGAGAAAAGACTTCTAGGTTGCCTCAGTCATAATGGAACGATCGTAACTAGTGCATATGAAAAGGCCAATTTACTAGCGGATCGATTTGTCAATTCCTTCCAAGAAGACGATGGATCCTGCCCATCCTTCAATGGATCTAGCGTAGAGAGAATGGGGGATTTCCCATGGTTTGAAGCCACGAAGCTTTATGAGCTTATCATGAAATGGCCTCAATCCTCATTTGTTACGCCTGACTTTTTACCACTTCTCTTCTTTCAAAAGTTAGCTTATCTATTACTCTGAGAAAATTTGCATTGTCAGTGGCGGGACGGCACCGCAAGCCGGAACTGTTCCGGGCCGATGTAGCAGGGGCACAGCGATCATGGCCCGTGCCGCGACACTGTAGCAGCGGCTCAGGAATCTTAAAAGAGTCCTCCTTGTCCGTAACAGTACAGCAACGGCACCGCAATCATGAACAGTACCGCGATAGCGAAGCGTGGGCCTCGCAACAGATTCTGGCCGGCTTCGCGATATCGCCGGAACGCCGCCGCTACAGTGGCAGACATGAAAAAAATGGTAAAGCGAATGATCACGTCCTGATGTGTTTATCAGGCCCTGGTCAGAGTTGGTGCTATTGTGGTGAGCGCGAAGCGCTCACCAGATTTGGCTTTGATTCGCCTTCGCGCAACCCACTGATCTCAGTATCAGGGTCCAGAGTAAACGTAGGAAGACCGTTCTTTTTGCATTTAATACACTTTAGAAAGGTGAATAACTGTTCAAAAAATGGTCCGGAATGGTTACCTGAGGTTCGAGAAAAAGTGTCAAAACCAAGTCATTTTGGTCGAAAAAATGTTAATCTCCTTTTTTTCAGTTGGCGTTCACGATCTTGTTGGAACACTTATCGTTGAGCTAGAGAGCTCATTTTTGGCCAGGAAGCTGGTTTTGTTTGCACCTAGCTCCTGTCAAATTTTGAAGTTGGTAGCTCAATTTTTGCGGAACCTCAAAATTGAGGGTAAAGAAAGACAAAAACGCGTAAATATGTTATTAAAAACCAACCGACGTTTGCTTATTCGTAAAAATGAACTAGTGAAATAAACACCGTTACTGATAGGCTTTTGCTCAGGATTTGACGGGGCAACGCTTCAATCAATACGGCGGGATCTCGGAAGTACTTTTTGAAACGCCGCACGGTGTGACTCAGAAGTGCGCCACAGAACGCCGTAGATACTGTGCGGGACCCCAGCAGGAGTGCGAAAGACGTCGTAGAACATGTGTGTGACCAAAGTAGGAGTGCGCCGGACGCCGTAGAAAGTGTGCGGGACCCAAGTGGGTGTGCGCAGAACGCCGTAAAAAGTTTGCGGGACCCAAGTGGGAGTGCGCCGGACGCCGTAGAAATTGTGCGGGACCCAAATGGGTGTGCGCAGAATGCCCTAGAAAGTGTGTGGGACCCAAATGAGAGTGCGCCGGACGCCGTAGAAAGTGTGCGGGACCCAAGTGGGAGTGTGCCGGACGCCGTAGAAAGTGTGCGGGACCCAAATGAGAGGGCGCCGGACGCCGTAGAAAGTGTGCGGGAACCAAATGGGTGTGCACAGAACGCCGTAAAAAGTTTGCAGGACCCAAGTGGGAGTGCGCCGGACGCCGTAGAAATTGTGCGGGACCCAAATGGGTGTGGTCAGAATGCCTAGAAAGTGTGTGGGACCCAAATGAGAGTGCGCCGGACGCCGTAGAAAGTGTGCGGGACCCAAGTGGGAGTGTGCCGGACGCCGTAGAAAGTGTGCGGGACCCAAATGAGAGGGCGCCGGACGCCGTAGAAAGTGTGCGGGACCCAAATGGGTGTGCGCAGAACGCCCTAGAGTGTGTGGGACCCAAATGAGAGTCCGCCGGACGCCGTAGAAAGTGTGCTGGACCCAAATGAGAGTACGCCGGACGTCGTAGAAAGTGCGCGGGACCCAAATGAGAGGGCGCCGGACGCCGTGAAAGTGTGGGGGACCCAAATGGGTGTGGGCAGAATGCCGTAGAAAGTGTGTGGGACCCAAATGAGAGTGCGCCGGACGCCGTAGAAAGTGTGCGGGACCCAAGTGGGAGTGTGCCGGACGCCGTAGAAAGTGTGCGGGACCCAAATGAGAGGGCGCCGGACGCCGTAGAAAGTGTGCGGGACCCAAATGGGTGTGCGCAGAACGGCCTAGAAAGTGTGTGGGACCCAAATGAGAGAGTTCGCCGGACGCCGTAGAAAGTGTGCTGGACCCAAATGAGAGTACGCCGGACGTCGTAGAAAGTGCGCGGGACCCAAATGAGAGGGCGCCGGACGCCGTAGAAAGTGTGCGGGACCCAAATGGGTGTGCGCAGAACGCCCTAGAAAGTGTGTGGGACCCAAATGAGAGTTCGCCGGACGCCGTAGAAAGTGTGCTGGACCCAAATGAGAGTACGCCGGACGTCGTAGAAAGTGTGCGGGACCCAAATGAGAGTGCGCCGGACGCCGTAGAAAGTGTGCGGGACCCAAATGGGGGTGCGCAGAACGCCCTAGAAAGTGTGTGGGACCCAAATGAGAGTACGCCGGACGTCGTAGAAAGTGTGCGGGACCCACATGGGAGTGCGCCGGACGCTGTAGAAAGTGTGCGGGACCCAAATGGGAGTGCGCCGGACGCCGTAGAAAAAGTGTGCGGGATCCAAATGAGAGTGCGCCGGACGCCGTAGAAAGTGTGCGGGACCCACGTGGGAATGCGCCGGACGCCGTAGAAAGTGTGCGGGACTCAAATGGGTGTGCGCAGAACGCCGCAGTAAATGTGTGGGACCCAAATTGGTGTGCGCAGAACGCCGTAGAAAGTGTGCGGGACCCAAATGGGTGTGCGCAGAACGCCCTAGAAAGTGTGTGGGACCCAAATGAGAGTTCGCCGGACGCCGTAGAAAGTGTGCTGGACCCAAATGAGAGTACGCCGGACGTCGTAGAAAGTGTGCGGGACCCAAATGAGAGTGCGCCGGACGCCGTAGAAAGTGTGCGGGACCCAAATGGGGGTGCGCAGAACGCCCTAGAAAGTGTGTGGGACCCAAATGAGAGTTCGCCGGACGCCGTAGAAAGTGTGCGGGACCCACATGGGAGTGCGCCGGACGCTGTAGAAAGTGTGCGGGACCCAAATGGGAGTGCGCCGGACGCCGTAGAAAGTGTGCGGGACCCAAATGAGAGTGCGCCGGACGCCGTAGAAAGTGTGCGGGACCCACGTGGGAATGCGCCGGACGCCGTAAAAAAGTGTGCGGGACTCAAATGGGTGTGCGCAAGAACGCCGCCCAGTAAATGTGTGGGACCCAAATGGGTGTGCGCAGAACGCCGCAGAAAGTGTGCGGGACCCAAATGGGTGTGCGCAGAACGCCCTAAAAGTGTGTAGAACCCAAATGATGAGTACGCCGGACGCCGTAGAAAGTGTGCGGGACCCAAGTGAGAGTGCGCCGGACGCCGTAGAAAGTGTGCGGGACTCACGTGGGAGTGCGCAGAACGCCGCAGAAAGTGTGCGGGACCCAAGTGGGAGTGCACCGGACGCCGTAGAGAGTGTGCGGGACCCAAATTGGTGTGCGCAGAACGCCGTAGAAAGTGTGCGGGACCCAAATGGGTGTGCGCAGAACGCCCTAGAAAGTGTGTGGGACCCAGTTGAGAGTGAGCCGGACGCCGTAGAAAGTGTGCGGGACCCAAATGGGTGGGCGCAGAACGCCGTAGAAAGTGTGCGGGACCCAAATGGGTGTGCGCAGAACGCCGTAGAAAGTGTGCGGGACCCAAATGGGTGTGCGCAGAACGCCCTAGAAAGTGTGTGGGACCCAAATGAGAGTGAGCCGGACGCCGTAGAAAGTGTGCGGGACCCAAATGGGTGGGCGCAGAACGCCGTAGAAAGTGTGCGGGACCCAAGTGGGAGTGCGCCGGACGCCGCAGAGAGTGGGCGGGACCGAAATGTGTGTGCGCAGAACGCCGTAGAAAGTGTGCGGGACCCAAATGAGAGTGCGCCGGACGCCGTAGAAAGTGTGCGGAACCCAAATGGGTGTGCGCAGAACGCCGTAGTAAGTGTGCGGGACCCCAATGGGTGTGCGCAGAATGCCGTAGAAAGTGTGCGAGACCCAAATGGGAGTGCGCCGGACGCCCTAGAAAATGTGTGGGACCCAAATGAGAGTGAGCCGGACGCCGTAGAAAGTGTGCGGGGCCCAAACGAGTGCGCCGGACGCCGTAGAAAGTGTGCGGGACCCAAATGGGTGGGCGCAGAACGCCGTAGAAAGTGTGTGGGACCCAGAGTGGGAGTGCGCCGGACGCCGCAGAGGTGTGCGGGACCCAAATGGGTGTGCGCAGAACGCCTAGAAAGTGTGTGGGACCCAAATGAGAGTGCGCCGGACGCCGTAGGAAGTGTGTGGGACCCAAATGAGAGTGCGCCGGACGCCGTACAAAGTGTGCGGGACCCAAATGGGTGTGCGCAGAACGCCCTAGAAAGTGTGTGGGACCCAAATGAGAGTGCGCCGGACGCCGTAGAAAGTGTGCCGGACCCAAATGGGTGTGCGCAGAACGCCGTAGAAAGTGTGCAGGACATCAGTGGGAGTGTGCAAGATGTAACAGAATGTGCGCATGACATTAGTGTGAGTGTGCAGGATGTCATAGAAAGTGTGCAGGACATCGGTGAGAGTGTGCAGGACTATAGTGGGAGTGTGCGGCACCTTATAGAAAGTGTGTAGGACATCCAGTGGAAGGATGCAGGACATCCAGTGGGCGTGTGCAGGACGTCATCGAAAGTGCGCAGGCTATCGGTTGGAGTGCGCAGGACGTCATAGAACGGGGGGTGGGGCAGGACATCAGTGGGTTCACTTTCATCTAACACCACCAGGCATAAATCATGTTAGAAAGGAAACCTTTAGAAAAAATGAATGAAATTCCTGAAAGTTTAGGTTCCTGGCAAAAGTAAAGATTTGGCATGGCCATAGAAATATACTCAGTTAAGAAGGGAAAATAAAGAAAAATGAGAAAAGGTTTTGAAATATTCCTGAGAACGATTTGGCGTAGAATAATTTGTTTAGCGGGAAATGAAGTGAAATAGTTGAAAGTATGATTTGGCAGTCGAGTTTGAACCAACTATTGATTCTGTAAAAAAGGGGTCTCCCAAGCAGAAGTGGTTTGGTTAGCGTTACAAATGCTTCAACAAAAAGGGAACAATAGGAAAGCGGAATGAGGAGAGTCTACAAAAAATGAACAATATCCTCCAAGAACTCTTTTCTTTTTCGAAACTTCCAAACAGCGGAAACAAACCGTTGTGGTTCTCTATGAGGAAGCGCTTTTGGCTCCATAAAGGACTTTGATTATGTGAGTGCCGATAAAATATGTATATATGCATGTGAACCTAATAGCTATCATTAAAAGGGGAGATGATGTTAAATTGTTTTAGGGAACCAGTCAATTCTTCCTCGTAAAATACCACAACGGTTTGTTTCCGCTGTTTGGAAGTTTTGAAAAGAAAAAGAGTTCTTGGAGGATATTGTTCATTTTTTGTAGACTCTCCTCATTCCGCTTTCCTATTGTTCCCTTTTTGTTGAAGCATTTGTAACGCTAACCAAACCACTTCTGCTTGGGAGACCCCTTTTTTACAGAATTGTTCACTTTTTCTTGATATTACGCTGTAATATCCCATGCAAGAATTTCGAACAAAGACCTCTTCATCTCCCCGCTAGATCAGTCCTCTTTCTGTGGTCACAAGAATCAATGACCCAAACTGTTGTAAAACTTTCTCAGAAAAATCACTCGATGTGGCTGACAAGACCGATGTTCACATGATATTAGCTAAGAAATGAATGATATCCATGATATCATTCCACATAATTCATTCATATTGATCGCGTCAGCCACATCTGGCTACACCGGGTGTTATTTGCACCTTCCATGTTTTTCATACGTATCGAACGGGTCGGCCACGGTGATTTTCTCAACCAACTCTGACAGGGACCTTAGGCCCCGGTTATAGTTGGTCGCCCAGACGTAGCCAGCCCGGTCGATAATCATGAAAGCCTGCTGGCCTACAGCCGGATGCAGAATCTGCCTGCAGTTCTTCGCTTTCAAATGAAACTAACTTAAAACCGGGACAGTCAGAAACTACCTTCCATTCCATCTGGACACTTTCACATCAGTGGAACAAAGCAGTTTTACATACTCATTATTTCGTTTCCGTTGCCCCATTCGTTCGCAGAACAGCCGCTTCGATTCCATGAATCTGATATGAAAAAGCTCTGCTGAGCTGCGAATGGAGATAGTTCTAACAATTTGTTTTTGAATTTGGATGCTAATAAGCAAGTACCATTTATTGCAGAAAAAATCAGTAGGCTGGTGAAGAAGGAAGAGGAGCACTCAAAATGGGGTTGTGTGAATGACCTTACGAAACTGAAAAGCAGCCTGGCAACATGACCTGACATGACTCACATAACATCTCAAACTTTCTGCTTGCTATGCTTGTCATCCTTACACTTTTTACAAAAAGTTTTGCAAGGTGTTCTCTCCTGCGCAAATTCCGGGGCATAATTTCTCCGGATGGCTAGCATCGAGTCTGGGCTCCTGCTCACTCTGCAGGGGTGGTCTTCACAACTTTTCGGATGAGCAGCAACGGGTCCCGAACACCTGCCCACTATCCGGGTTTCCACGACGTCCCGATGAATTCATCAGAAGCTCGAAGCACTTTTCACGACGTCCCGATGACGTCATCAAGCGAAGCACTTTTGGGACTATCTAGACGGGGGGGTCACCCACGATTTTCCCATGAAAATGAATGGAAAACCTGATAAAAGATGTTTGATGCTGCTATCAATCATTGTTGTTGATGAAGTTCTGTAGAAATACTTCGATTGATAGCGTTATAGATCGGTGGTTCATTCCAATTCTGACTTGAATCTTGAGTGCCCCCCCCCCGTCTAGGATAGTCCCCCACTTCCTCATGATATCCCGATGACGTCATCAGAAGCCCGAAGCACTCTAGGGACTATCCTAGACGGGGGCACCACGACTTTCTCATGAAAATTAATGGAAACCTTGATAAAAGGTGCTTGATGCTGCTATCAGTCATTGTTGTTGATGAAGTTGTGTAGAAATACTTTGATTGATAGCGTTATAGATCGGTGGTTCATTCCATTTCTGACTTGAATCTTGAGTGCCCCTGTCTAGGATAGTCCCGCACTTCTCACGATGTCCCGATGACGTCATCAGAAGCCCGAAGCACTCTTGGGACTATCCTAGACGGGGTACCCACGACTTTCTCTTGAAAATGAATGGAAACCTTGATAAAAGGTGCTTGATGCTGCTATCAGTCATTGTTGTTGATGAAGTTGTGTAGAAATACTTTGATTGATAGCGTTATAGATCGGTGGTTCATTCCATTTCTGACTTGAATCTTAGTGCCCCGTCTAGGATAGTCCCGCACTTCTCACGATGTCCCGATGACGTCATCAGAAGCCCGAAGCACTCTTGGGACTATCCTAGACGGGGGGGGGGGGGTCACCCACGATTTTCCCATGAAAATGAATGGAAAACCTGATAAAAGATGTTTGATGCTGCTATCAATCATTGTTGTTGATGAAGTTCTGTAGAAATACTTCGATTGATAGCGTTATAGATCGGTGGTTCATTCCATTTCTGACTTGAATCTTGAGTGCCCCCCCCCCCCCGTCTAGGATAGTCCCGCACTTCTCACGATGTCCCGATGACGTCATCAGAAGCCCGAAGCACTCTTGGGGCCATCCTAGACGGGGGCACCCACGACTTTCTCATGAAAATGAATGGAAACCTTGATAAAAGGTGCTTGATGCTGCTATCAGTCATTGTTGTTGATGAAGTTGTGTAGAGATCACTTTGATTGATAGCGTTATAGATCGGTGGTTCATTCCATTTCTGACTTGAATCTTGAGTGCCCGTCTAGGATAGTCCCGCACTTCTCACGATGTCCCGATGACGTCATCAGAAGCCCGAAGCACTCTTGGGACTATCCTAGACGGGGGGGGGGGGGGGTACCCACGACTTTCTCTTGAAAATGAATGGAAACCTTGATAAAAGGTGCTTGATGCTGCTATCAGTCATTGTTGTTGATGAAGTTGTGTAGAAATACTTTGATTGATAGCGTTATAGATCGGTGGTTCATTCCATTTCTGACGAATCTTGAGTGCCCCCGTCTGGGGTAGGCCCGCACTTTTCACGACGTCCCAATGACGTCATCAGAAACTCGAGGCACTTTTTACGACGTCCCGATGACGTCATCAGAAGCCCGAAGCACTTTCACGACGTCCCGATGACGTCATCAGAAGCCGAAGCACTTTCACGACGTCCCGATGACGTCATTAGAAGCCGAAGCACTTTCGACGTCCGATGACGTCATCAAAACCCGAAGCACTTTCACGACGTCCCGATGACGTCGTCAGAAGCCCGAAGCACTTTTCACGACGTCCCGATGACGTCATCAGAAGCCCGAAGCACTTTTCACGACGTCCCGATGACTTCATCAGAAGCCCGAAGCACTTTCACGACGTCCCGATGACGTCATCAGAAGCCCGAAGCACTTTTCACGGCGTCCCGATGACGTCATCTGAAGCCCGAAGCACTTTCACGACGTCCCGATGACGTCATCAGAAGCCCGAAGCACTTTTCACAACGTCCCGATGACGTCATCAGAAGCCCGAAGCACTCTCACGACGTCCCCATGACCTCATCAGAAGCCCGAAGCACTCGACGTCCCGATGACGTCATCAGAAGCCCGAAGCACTTTTTCACGACGTCCCGATGACGTCATCAGAAGCCAAGCACTTTCGACGTCCCGATGACGTCATTAGAAGCCCGAAGCACTTTCACGACGTCCCGATGACGTCATCAGAAGCCCGAAGCACTTTTCACGACGTCCCGATGACGTCATCAGAAGCCAAGCACTCTCGACGTCCCGATGACGTCATCAGAAGCCCGAAGCACTTTTTCACGACGTCCCCATGACGTCATCAGAAGCCCGAAGCACTTTCACGACGTCCCGATGACGTCATCAGAAGCCCGAAGCACTTTTTCACGACGTCCCGATGACGTCATCAGAAGCCCGAAGCACTCTCGACGTCCCGATGACGTCATCAGAAGCCAAGCACTTTTCACGACGTCCCGATGACGTCATCAGAAGCCCGAAGCACTTTCACGACGTCCCGATGACGTCATCAGAAGCCCGAAGCACTTTTCACGACGTCCCGATGACGCCCTCAGAAGCCCGAAGCACTCTCACGACGTCACGATGACGTCATCAGAAGCCCGAAGCACTTTTCACGACGTCCCGATGACGTCATCAGAAGCCCGAAGCACTCTCACGACGTCACGATGACGTCATCAGAAGCCCGAAGCACTTTTCACGACGTCCCGATGACGTCATCAGAAGCCCGAAGCACTTTTCACGACGTCCCCATGACCTCATCAGAAGCCCGAAGCACTCTCACGACGTCCCGATGACGTCATCAGAAACTCGAGGCACTTTTCACGACGTCCCGATGACGTCATCAGAAGCCCGAAGCACTTTTCACGACGTCCCGATGACGTCATCAGAATCCCCCCTCACCTACAAATCGGTTAATTACCAGCCTACGTACCTCCTACCAACTTACCTGTCTGCCAAGTTGATTGCCTGAGACCATTGGCAGTGGCTATTAGCAGTGAGGACTGAAAAGCGTGACGGCCCACGGCCTACGGCCCACGGCCTACGGCCTACGGCCTACGGCTCACGGCCTACGGCGCACACCATGAAATTTTCTTAAGCTTTCGGGCTCACAACTTTGTTATTTGTAAAGCGATTTTGCTGAAATTCGGACAGCAGGTGTCTTCTGGACCCCTTCGCTTATATCCAGAAGGAAATCTTCAGAAATTTTGTTTCAAAGATTCTATAAACTATTTTATAAAATTCTAAGTGATCACAAGGCCTAGGCAAAACCAAACCTCTCCAGCCGCTTCGCGGCTGGAGCGATACGAGTTGTGCAAAACGAGAGATCGCCTTGTCTGTGCTTATCCGTAGAACATATCAAAGCAAAATCACGCGTGTTGATTTTACTTCACCTAATACGTGAAGACCGCCGCATTACAGCTCCCGAAAAAGTTTTGATGCTTTCCATTTCACGCGTGGTGTCGCTGTGATATGTTCTACGGATAAGCACAGACAAGGCGATCTCTCGTTTTGCACAACTCTTATCAATAGTTGGTTCAAACTCGACTGCCAAATCATACTTTCAACCATTTCACTTCATTTCCCGCTAAACAAATTATTCTACGCCAAATCGTTCTCAGGAATATTTCAAAACCTTTTCTCATTTTTCTTTATTTTCCCTTCTTAACTGAGTATATTTCTATGGCCATGCCAAATCTTTACTTTTGCCAGGAACCTAAACTTTCAGGAATTTGCATCTGTAACCCACCGACTCCCCCCGACTCCACCCAACACCCCCCAACACCCCCCAACACCCACCCGGTCGATACGTATGATTGAAATGATGGAGTGAGGTTGAGAAAATCACTCGGTGTATCCAACTAGATATGACGATGATTGCGTGGCCAGCAGGATTGCACCTGTTCAGAGATATAGTGAAGGAGAGTAAAGTGAAGGAACGGAGGTAGCAGTAAGGTTAGCTTTCTAGTGATACGCAATGATTTATCATCGGCCCTCCCTCCCGTTGATTTCCTCATCCGCCGTCATCCACGTATTTCATGGATATCGACCGCGTCGGACACACCGAGTGATTTTCTCAACCTCACTCCATCATTTCAATCATACGTATCGACCGGGTGGGTGCTGGGGCGGGGGGGGTAGTTGGGGGGAAGGTGTTGGAGAGGATACACCGGGTGATTTTGCATCCCATTTCCAATGCATTCTGTGTGTATCGACTGGGCTGGATACGTCGGCTCATCCAACTATGACCGGGGCCTCACATGCACAGCCGGTGTAGAAGGTGCCTCATCTCACTCGAGTCCTCATTCGACATTCCTGATGCCAGCCCTGGAAGGGGATTTCGAGTCCTCTCCGGAGACCAGCATATTTTTGACCGCTGGGGGATAGGGGATCCCCCTGCTGGGGGTGGGGCGGTTTTCGCCGCGGTCCGCAGTGAGGGTGGTTCCTCACCGCAGACCTCGGCGAAGGGTAAGCATTTGTCCGCACCTAGGCGGGGCTTTCTCTGGGAGGGGGGGGGGGTGCCAGATTTAGGGACCGTCGGTATGGGGTTGGGGAAATTCCAGACCGGGTTTGGGAGCCGTCGCGACCTGCTTGAGACACCGACGCGGCGTTGATGCAATGGCATAGCTGGTGGAGGGACTCGGGATAGACACTATCCTGCAGGCACCGATTAGGAGCCTTCAAGGCGGGGTTGGTCTGCCGCCGGGGCAAATTTCCTCAGAGTATGTGGTCCTCTTGCATACATTTTCAATCAATCGCCTATGCATGGAGAGCTTCCTCTACGATGGAAACACTCTTTTGTCACTCCCATCCTGAAAAAGGGACCGTCCTCCTGTAATCCCGATAACTATCGTCCTGTGAGTATAACTTTTCTCTTGTGCAGACTTTTGAGAAAGTTTTAAAACATCACATAATGGAATATCTATTAGATCGGAAAATCATAACAGAACATCAAAATGGGTTAATTAGTGGCAGATCTGTAGAAACAAACCTGCTCGAGTGTTTGGACGATTGGACTGTTGCACTCGACAACAAACTTGGCTGTGATGTAGTTTTCTTTGATTTTGCCAAAGCCTTTGATCGTGTTTCACACAAAAAGTTGATATTCGAAATTAGATGAACTGCAGTTCCACCGTATTGTCATCAAATGGATAGCTGAGTATCTCAGCGACAGAACTTTCCAAGTAAAGCTAGGGGAGATCTACTCTGATACCAAGGCTATTGCAAGTGGGGTACCTCAGGGAGGTGTCTAGTCACCAATTCTTTTCATAATTTTTACGGCTGACTTACCCGAATCCGTTCAAAGTCTAGGGGTCCAAGTCAGAATGAACGCAGATGATGCCAAAATGTATGATGGCATTTCTGATCCAGAGGATTCCGTCAACCTTCAGAACCATTGATTCGCTAGTGAGATGGACTGGAAAATGGCAGTTGCCTTTGTCTCCGCAAAAGACTACTTGTATGCGGCTGAAATCTCACCCACGCTTAACTGTTACTTCGTACTCAGTAGATGGCGTAACCATTTCTGTTGTTAATTCCGTGAAAGATCTTGGTTTTCATTATGATGACAAACTTGATTTCGCTGAGCATATCAAAGTTCGGTGTAAGCAAGCTAAACTGAGAACTTTTAACATTTTTTGAGGTCTTTGCGTGTGTTCTCCTTCGAGCATACCAAGCGTATCCTCTGTTTCCGAGTGTGATTTATTTCCTTTCGTCGCGTGCTTCTGCATGCGTACTCTGCGTATCCTTCTCCACACAATTTCTCGCTGTCTTTACCCTCGCTCCGCACAAGCGCGCGAGGAAACAGAGTAAATCTGGCTCGGAACCAGAGGAAATGTTCGCCCACTCGTGGAAGCCAGTGTTACTGTATTCAATCCCTCATTGAAGAGAGACATTCATGCTAATGCAAAAGAACAAAACAATTTTACACGTAAGCTTCTTGCACGAGTAGGGGAATTTTCGTATGAAAGAATCCCAAGAGCCTCTATGTATAAGGAATAGATACATGAATCTGCCATCGCTTAGGTCCCAGCGTAGAGTATTTGACGTATCCAAGGTTCATAACTGGATTTACTACCATAAAATGCTAAACATGAAGCGTCTGTTCAATTTAAATTACTCTCGCACGAGAGCAAATTCGTTCAAAATTGCTTTACGCGAACCAAGTACCAGTTTGTATGCCAACTCTTTCAAACACAGAGCTGGCAGGTCATACTCCAACATCACCAAAATTATGCCTCCAGGGCTGACATTGAGTCAATTTAAAGTACGTGCTAAAAAGATCCTGTCGGATTTTGAGTCCTAGTTTTTTGAGATGAACCACTGCTTCTGCTTTCATGGTTATGAGCATATGTTGGAGCATTTCTTCTACAGTTGATCCTCGTTATAATGTTTTTTTTCTCACATTCGCCTTTGGCGAATGTAATAAACTTATAACTTATTCAGGGGCGGCATGCATGAACGCTGCGAAGAAGGTCAGGGAGCCACTCCGCGTCCTATGCGCGCAGTTTCGAGCCACCGAACGGTCCCGAAGCGCACGGCGTATACACTCGAAGCTAATCATCACGGTGGCTGCAGGGGGTGTAATTCATATTCGTCCTCATTTGTGTGCACCTGAATCCGTCCAAATGCGCAAATGTGTTCTGGATTTAGCCTTACATTCCTGAAAACAGAGGGAATGACTTGGGTTCTTTCTAAAGGCAATCGATTGTGTTGTTTTTAAGAGGTGACGAAAAACTCGTCCTCCGGTCCATTCTACAGCACGGATATGCAACCAAAAATTGGATTCCCTTTTCTTCTAAAGTAGTTAAGGCTCCCACACGCACATGCAAAGTTCACCCTCCCGGAGGTTTAAATACCTTTCTACGAAATCCATGAACACCCTGAACAAATGGACGAGTTACACCCCGCAGCCGCCGTGACGGTTAGCTGCGAGTGGCGTATACTGATGCGCCGCGGGCGTAAATGCACATTTTACAGCAAACTTTACGTCAAGCGGCATTTTTTGTCATCCCAGTCGTTTTCTGCCACTTTTTTGTCATCCCGTGCATCTCAATAATTGGAAGCAAACGCGACTGGGATGACAGAAAATGCGCGCGTAGAGTGTACAGTGCAAAGTGCATCCACGCCCGCAATACACTAATATACGCCATGCACTTCGGGGCTGTCCCGTGGCTTGACGGCTCCCTGTCCTTCTTCGCAGGGTTCATGCATGCCGCCCCAGGGTGGCTGTGGAACCTTGGCGTCACCATCGGCCAACGGTCTTTCGATTGCGTGCGTCGATCTACCCCCGCGGCTTCGTCCACTCACTGAACCACTTTGAGAATTATTGCATCGCTATGGCACTGAAATGCCGCTCTTGCGCAATAAAGCATAGCTATGGCACTGCGATCTTGAACTTGTTGAGAATTTAGTTCTTTTCTGATATCAGTATCATGCTCAGAGTAAACAAACCGAAGAGGTATAAAGGCGCTCTGTTTCACCGAATGCTTACTCGGCATTTCGAGGCCGATCCTGGAAGGTGACTTCAAGTCATTTCTGAAGGAACACTCAGAAGCCGGAGAATAATTTTTGGCAGCTGAGGTGGTGGTCCTCACGGGTAGGCGGGGGGGGGGGGGGTGGTCCCGCACACGGAGACCGTGGTATTGGGAGCCATCGGAATAACCCACATGTGGCATCGACATAACCCACATGTGATATGAAATAACTCAAATGTGGCATCGAAATATGTGGGTTATTACGATGCCATAGCGATGCAAATATCCTCAGAGTAATTTCTGTAAGCAGCCTCCGAAGTCTGTTCGAATGTTTTGCACAGGATCTTTATATCATATATTGCCTTGCCGGAATAGATTTGAGGATGTAACTCTATCATTGAAAGGGTACAATGAACCTCTCAGATGTGAATAAGAAGAACCTCCACTTGTTTCATTTTAATTCTTTGCTCGATACTGCAATTGTTTGATTTGTTTGTCATATTTACTGTTTTTTTTTCTTCGACGCACCTTAGCGTGCATTCTAACAAATAAATAAATAAATATCCCCAGTCCTGTGATTCCTATCATTGCGCTGAGCTAGCGGAGAAACTTTTAATGCCGATCGATGCAACACTCTTGAAAACCCTAGCGTAGTTTCTTCCAAGAACCCCTTTCAATTTCTAGGGAGAAGACACTAAAAATTGTCGAAAATGGCCGCTGTGAACTCATACGAGATAACGAGTATGTCGTTGAATTTGTGCGATACTTTACGGATCCGTTCATGATCAAAAAAATCTGGAATGCAACTATGGTAATCAGCAGCATAAGATTGCTCGAGGCTGTTTCGAGAAGTATTTTGGGGGACCGGAAAGGGAGGTCGTTTCTGCGCATGTCACTATTTGTTTGTAACTTATCAGCTCATTGCTTGGTTCAGTGGTGTGCCAAAGACATTCTGAGGCTATATGGACTCCATTGTGAGGTTATAGTGACTTATGGACAATTGAATCACATTTTGTTTCTGTAATTTTGGGTGGAATGGCCAGCCAAAGAGGTACATACCATTGCATACTTTTTTGAGTTTCGCAAGGGAAGTAACGCAACAGTTGCTACTGAGAACAATCGCGATGTTTCTCCGAATGCATCGGACATTCGTAAATGCCAAAGGTGGTTTCTCTCAAGCTAAAATCTGGTAATGTAAATTTTCACTACTCGTATCGATCAAGAAGACCATCAACGTTGGACAACAACGTGTTAAAGGCACAGTTCAAGCTTAGGGCGAAATCTGAGAAAACCACATAATTACGAAGTAGACCCACCTTTTATAACATCTGCCAAGTGCGAGCTCTCGATTCCCCAGAATAAGCGAGATATAGGGGGGGGGCACATTCGGAAGCCACTTTGGCACGCCCCTTTTACAATGTTTCGAGCTCAATAGTGGCGATATGAGCGATGGTTTTTGATTAATATCCCCGTTCTTCCCTTTATTTTTAGCTTCTCTACCCATTAACGTCCGCTCGAATACATCGGTTGCAAATGACCCAAGTTACAAGCCTCGGACAACTCGTCCACCATGCTTCCGCAGCTCACATTTTGAGAGGCCATAACTCCGTTTCCAGGGGGTCTTACACGATACCGGAGACGTCGTTGGAATCAGCGTCGGACCGTTTTCATGATAGGCAGAGAACAGAAAAACGAATCTGAGGTTGGACTAAGCCTTTAAGGGCGGAAGTGGTAGCAAATCTATGTCAGCCGATCGTGGAATCGTCAAATGGTCTTAACCGACCTTGGTTGATCATCCAAGAACATTTGAAGCAGATTGGGAAAGTAAGCAAAGCAGGTGTTTGGATTCCGCATAATCAGAAAACGACATTACATTCCGGTCCCCATAATAGATGTGTCACATTAGTATACATTTTCTTAAGAACATCTATTTTAATCATCGCCGATTCGGTGACAACAGCTCCTTCCAGCCAACTCTGCGAGAATCCCCCGCGATCGTCCATGGATAGAATCCCCTCGGTTTGTGGTAGGAGCCAAGGGGATACGAGCACGGGCCTCTCGAGGGTCGATCGCGAAATTTTGCAAGTCTCAAATGAGTTGTAGTCTCAGTTCACAAAAATGGAGGAGTTGCACCGGCCTTCAGCACGAAGAATTCCAGTCGAGACCACTTTGCTTATCCTGATGTATCGAAATGTAAAAGACAAGCCAACTCCTCCATTTTTTGTGAACTGAGACCACATCCCGTCTCAAACTGAGAGCGAACCGCGTTTGTTCAGCAATGCTTCCGCGATGTTCCATCGCTGAACCGCGAGGAATCGAGCCCAGGGCTATCGCGAACCGATCGCGAGCTTCTGCCAGCCTACACCCCTGATCGTACTGCGCCTTATCATCCATGCCCTCGCGAGTGCACCGCGGTACTAGCGCGGTAAACTTAATAACGAAACGATTGCGCTAGCATCCCGGTACGAGCACGAGAATGTCAACGGATGGGCCGATCGGGTAGCTTTTGAGGGACGAACGCGGATCGCTGGAACCTCGAGGTACCACCGCGGAAGGTTCTCTCAGATTATAGGAGGAGTCGATGAAGCTTGTTAAAGACCCGTGAGCACATACCCATTGCAATCAGTTGGTACAGTAATTAATGAGAAGCAAATGGAGGGCATTCAATCAGAAAAGCCAGTGGACGCACAGGGTGGAGATGGAGGGAATTCTCTATTGTAGTGTGGCTTAGCGGCCACCCGTAGACGCTCGGCTGCGTATGGTAAAGGTTCGATTACCATCGATGCAGAAGTTTTTGCATATCATTCGTGATGCATGCACTTTACTGAGTATGAGGAGTGTAAAACTCTTCATGTAACGTGTTGTATCCATAGGCAGGATGAGCAGATGCTACTAAACGGCATATCGAGAGGTCCAACTTCATTAAGGTTAACATTTTTGTACAGAATCTGTGAATTTATGTAAGTCAACTCTTGCACTTGACAGCATAAGACTGCGCAATTAGGATTTTGTATGGCTTTATTGAGAATCCGGCCTACGATGCTATCCGAGGGGATCCCCCATGGCCCGCGATACGGAGGGCTTCCTTATTGCGGCCTGTGACAGGATTAACCTTCTTGCCTGTAGGTTGTGACAAGTAGCCCATCCTCTTCAGAAGAGGCTAGAATAAAGAAAAATCAGCAGTAGGGAAAGATTCAAAACCGCTCGGACAGCAGTCGCGGACGTCCGAATAGATCGCAAATTAGATAGAGAGACAGTGTCGCTCGCGATAAGGGCTATGCAGAGTTGCAGCGACCGGAGAACGAGAGCTTTGGGGTGTGGTCGAAATCCGACGCGGCGTCGGGCAGAGTTGCAGCGACTTTGTCGCTAGGGGTGGTGGCCATCGTGTATCAACACCCCTGAGGAGGCGGGAGAAGCCAGGTTCCTGATTGGACGCAACGCGGGGCTAGCCCGTGTTGCGTCCAATCAGGAACCTCGCTCCTCCCCCGCTTCTCCCGCCTCCTCAAGGGTGTTGATGCATTCTACAATTGCGTACGCCCTCATTCGTTTGACGTCGCATCTCTCTCTCCACAATTCTTATTAGTTTGATATGATTCAAATCTCAAGCAAATGCCCACCAACAACCTCAATAAAATAGGATAAAAAACAGTGAGAAAAATTAAAGTTCGCGTTTTGTGGAGTGATGCCTTAAAATCAGGGTTCACGATAGATTTCACTTCCACTATCTCCACGGTTTACGGAAGGTCTGGTGCCCTGTATAGCAAGGCATGCGTAGAAAGGAAGCGAAAGCCGCGCTTTTGAGCCGAAATAGGCCCTCCCTCGTTTACGTTGATTCTTAAGCGTGGGAGAATTGACCGCTATGAAGGATGATACCTATCAGTGCAATGAAGAGATCAGCTCACTTATCAGCACTTCCTTGACTTGATCATTCCTGTAATCTGAGTCTTCATTTGTTCATTCAGAGGAGGCGGATCTGGAGCACCAGGCGTGTCTGGGGCACCAAAACGCTTGTTTGCAGCCATTATTTTGCCGCTCCTGGCTCGTTTTCTACCGTTCTTTCCGTACTGGTAGCCTAGTATCCTTCTCGCCTATCACTTTGCTGTGGAAAGTCACCGAGGATAAACACGCTTTTATGATTGGTTTTCGTGATAGTAGTATAAGCAGACGATTTTTTGTAATTGCTTTGATCCCTACAGTACTTTACAGTACTAGACCACATCAGAACAAAAAAATCCTAAATAATACCGGAAACAAAAAAACCAATTCGAGTAAAACTGTGAGTCTGAACAGTTTGAAGTATTATGCTACAATGATTTTCCCCTCAATTTGTGCTTAAATAGAAATAAGGTTCTCAGAAGGTTCATATCATGAAAGGAACAAAAGTGAAGCTCGAATCGATCGACGGCATCGTTCCGGGAGTCGCTGCTGTCGGGCGGCGAAAGCAATCTGCGAGGTAACCACGTCGCTGCTGCCGCGCGACCGGTCGCTGCCACCGCCCGCTGCGCAGCGTCCCCTTTCTTCATCATTGCCCCGCCTCAGCGAGACTCGCCGCGGTGCAACTCTGCAGAGCCCTTTATTCTCCGGTCCCGCTCCGAACGGCGACTTGTTTGAGCAGGGTCAATAGCTCCATCGTCTCCCTGCGTGCACGCAACCCATAGAAAGAGCTCATCTCCGCTCTTTGGGATTTACTACGGGTTCCAGATCGATCGAAAATATTTTGGCGACTGTTGTCGTCTCCGACTTCCGATGAGCATTGAAGGAATAAGACGCAAAATCTAAAACAAAAATCAATCTGTCCATTATACTTGTTCCAAATGAAATTCATTTCGAATATCCGACTTTTCGACTATAGTCGGATATCGCCCTTTTTCGAATATTCGACTTTTCGACTATAGTCGGATATCGTACTTTTTCGAATATTCGACGTTTCGACTGTAGTCGGATATAACCCTTTCGAATATTCGACTTTTCGACTGTAGTCGGATATTGCACTTTTTCGAATATTCGACTTTTCGACTATAGTCGGATATCGCATTTTTTCGAATATTCGACTTTTCGACTATAGTCGGATATCGCACTTTTTCGAATATTCGACTTTTCGACTGTAGTCGGATATCGCCCTTTTCGAATATTCGACTTTTCGACAGTAGTCGGATATGAGACTTTTCGAATATTCGACTTTTCGAATAAAAGTCGACTTTTTATCCGACTATGAAAATAATTGAGGTGCAAGTAACTGTTTTTTCACATGAAAACACGTCGATTTCTCACTCATCCACTCGCGGGCGTTCCTGACAGATTAAAGCATCACTTTTCAAACCAAAATCAGACCGATACTCAGACACGCTGACGGTTGTTCAGCGGGGTAAAAAGGCTTGTCGGTGCGACGGCGGGAGCCAAAATGGGGAGGAGTCGAATTGCCGGTTGTACCGCAGATAGAGAGAAATTCAATTCACGGAGACGGTTATTTGGCGGTGGAAAAGGGGTTGACGGTGCAACGGCGGGGACGTGCTCTACCGTCAAATATGTGACACGTTCCGCAACTCGGACCAAAAAAGATGGGTGCGCCGGCATCAGCATGTTTAGACAAAAGTATTAACATTGATAGGGTATAAAAGGCTCCTCATCTCACCGTGAGCCTCAGTCAGCTTTTCGGAGCTGGACCTGGAAGGTGACCTCGAGTCACCTTTCCGGAAGATCCACCGGATACCGGAGGATAATTTTTGTCGCCGAGGGAGGGGCTCCCCAGGCTCGGAGGGGGTGGTCCCCAACTTTAGGGTCATCTCCCCATGGTCCGCAGTAGGGTGCACCCCCCCGTGGACCGTGGGATCACCTCTTTTGTAGGGACGCCAATAGGGATTTCCCTGGGTCCCCTCTGCGGACCAGGAATACCCAGGATGTATTGGAAAGCGCGTGACCGGAAATCTGGTTCTGGTTGTACCGCGGTGTGATATCGGTTGAATGGCGGTGGAAGATCGGTTGTCCAGCAGATGCCCCAGCCGATCAACCGACGTTCCCCCGCCGAGTAACCGCCCATGAGTCTGTGCGGTTGTACGGAGGAACAATATCGGTTACACGCTGGATGACCAGGGAGGGCAACCGACATTCCCCCGCGGAATAACCGCTCCCATGCCTGAGTATGACTGCTTGGTGGATGTTTAGGCGTGCCTTATAGTATTTGCCACAGGTTTCGTGGTAAGAGCTTATATCTGGCGGAGTTTCCGTAGCTATATGCTGCTAGCGTGCTATATTCTTCCATTTAGATGTGAAAAAGGCACTTCGCAATGAATAAAGTGTGTCCAAATGGTAATGGCGGCCCACGCGGCCGGCATGCTTGGCAGGCGGCCGTCGCATGTGCCGCCCTCGGACGAGTGTTGGATTTCAAGGACGGCCCTCCCCTCTTCCACCGTCTGCAGAGCAGAATGATCGGCGCAGTGCTTGCTGCCAGTCGGTGCCGGCCCCGTTCGTAGTCGATGGCGGTGGGGACTTTTCGCATGCCCGTCCGAGAGCGACAAACGCGACGGCCGCCTGCCAAGCACGCCGGCCGCATGGGCCGCCAATCTCATTCGGACGCACCTTACGTTCGCCGATCAGTGAGGCCCCGGTCAGACTTCGTCGAAAAACCTGCTGAGTCCGACTGAGTCCGAATGAGTCCGGGGTGGAAAAACCTGCTGAGTCCCACTGAGTCCGGTTGCTCCCAGCGCCAACCAACTCCTCTGTGAAACACGCAATTGATAGTGACGATTATCACCTCAGCTGTGAATCGGAACGTGTTTGGTGGCTGATTTTTCTTGTTTTCAACATGTCTGAATCTGATTTCCGTATCAGCAGTACGTGGGGCAGAGCGCAGACGGCGAGAGTCGAGATGCGGCGGGACTCGGCAGGTCGCAGTCGGCCGAAAAAAATGCACCCAAATCACGTGAAAAACACCTATATCGACCGGGTGGGGTGAGGATGATTTCGGCGGGACTCAGTGGGACTCAGTCGGTGCACTGGCCCCGCCCTTGTACGCATGAGAAATATCAATATCGACCGGAGGGATTGCGGTGGGCATCAGACGGTCGCAGTCGGACTCAGTGGGTTGATTTTTTCGCACCCGTCTTCCACGAATTCGATGCGTATCGACCCGGTGGGACTCAGTAGATCCACCGACTATGACGGGGGCCTCAGAGCTGTCCGATTTTCTTGTAAAGAAATTAGGTTGATTCTATACCTAACCTTGTTTTCGAAGTTGATTATTGCGGTAGAGAGCCTATCACATTTTGATTTCCTATGAAATGTCACATATTCAGAGTTCTACTACCGTGGAGAAGAGAGCCTCTACAATTTGGGAAAACGTAAAAACATAGAAGTTTCAAAAAGTTGCTAGAAATAATTCTTCCCGGGAGAATCTGCTCTCTGCCGACGGGTCGCGAAAATGCCTCACACGAGTACATTAGATTCCCGGGCTTTGGAGGTATCTCATCTAATTTTATCGCGAGAATTTACATAAACTACGGACATATCAGCCCCAGTTGGTGGAATTTTAGCTACGTCACCTTCAAGAACTAAGGAAATTCTTGCCGAGAATGCGGGAAAAAGGGTGGAAGATTCTCGCCTTGATCGATCCACCCTGTCCTGATCGGTACTATAGGGCGATCTCCGCTGCGATCGACCGCACTGCCGTTTCTTCCCACGGCCTGCAGCGTCCCCGCGGTCAAATGTATCGTTGGCACGGTCTTCCAGAGAGCGGTTCGGGGTCATCCTCCACGATCAGCCACAGAGTATCGAGTAATCGATTCGCGAGAGGACTAGACCAGCACTACGAACGGCATCCATGCAATCAGCGTAGCCAACGCGGGATGAGATCGCTGTTCAACACAGGCTGTCGCTAATCCCATAACATGGTTGAGCAGGCCGTTGCGGCCGGTGACCAAAATTTTACGACCCTTCTATGGACCAAAATTTCTACCACCCCCCCCTTTCTTGGGATGAAAAAAATTTCACGACCAAAATCGTGGCCCCTATAATTGCTACTAAATCTCTTTAATTTGACATCTTGAAGTCCACATAACTCGCTACCTTCGCAGAATTATTCCTTTTTTAAGCCAATCCTCGTTGGGACCGGCGTTGAGCCATAGATACAACCCGGGGGTTACCGACGCAACGGTTATTTTTCATGGATAAAATTGAAAAAAAAAGAATTTACTTACCACTTACTAACTACGCGACTTACTACTACTACCTCATTCTACCTTTCCAAGTGGTTAAAACCAATAAACGCCATATTCTCCGAAAATTTTACGAGCCCACTCCCCCCCCTCAGTTTTTCATTTTTGTTCAAAAATTACGGGAATTTTTACGACCTCCCCCGTTACGACCTGTCGCAAGCCTGCCCAACCCTGGCCCATAAATTCTCGCAACAATTAAGGCGAGAATTCAAGAGCTTAGCGACAGCGAGATCGAAATCGAGAATTTTGCCTATGTTTTTGCTTGGAGTATGCTTAGAGCTTGCACCCTTATACCTTTGATGCAGTATAAGCGGGCTTTAGCGAGCGTCGCGAGGACCCGAAAATTCCTGCACTACGGAATTAGAGAGCGTAGCAGGCCGCTCCCTTGAAGGCACTTTGCTACCCACGGGCAGAGTTTTGAGCTGTTGAATACGAAAGGAAAACTTGACAGACGCACAGAAGGGTGCCCACAACGATCCATCGGTCGCACGAAAATGTGTATGGTGCCTCTATAGTTTGAACACGCAACGTAGTCGTCCAACAAATAGCAGAAGTCTGTCAGCAACATCAATAAGGTTTCTTAAAAAAAACGCTCCCATCTGACCTACACCCACAAAGTTTCTTCCAAAAGCAAATATAAATAAAAATCGTGTTTAAGTAATAACTTAAATCAAATACAGATTCCCGGATGAGCGTAATTATTTTCGAGGAGTGTGATTGACAAGCAGTTTTTTTGTAGTGAGGTTGTAAGATCCGACTTTGCGACAATAGTCGGATTTTGAACTATTCGAATATCCGACGTTTCGACTGTAGTCGGATATAACCCTTTCGAATATTCGACTTTTCGACTGTAGTCGGATATTGCACTTTTTCGAATATTCGACTTTTCGGCTGTAGTCGGATATCGCCCTTTTTCGAATATTCGATTTTTCGACTGTAGTCGGATATCGGACTTTTTCGAATATTCGACTTTTCGACAGTAGTCGGATATCGCTGTTTTTCGAATATTCGACTTTTCGACTGTAGTCGGATATCGCACTTTTTCGAATATTCGACTTTTCGACTATAGTCGGATATAGCACTTTTTCGAATATCCGACTTTTCAAATAAAAAGTCGACTTTTTTATCCGACTGAAACAGTCGGATACTCATCCGATTATTCGATTCGGAACAAGTATACTGTCCATGCTTGTCATGAACACCTGCTGATTTCAGTCCACATCTTCAATTGCGTCAACCTCCGGAATCGTAGGAGCTCCCTGCGGTGAAGATCTCATCACGAATCCGATGTTCACGGTTTGTCATACGCGCGTTTGGATGTTCTGCTACTTTTTCCCGTATCAACCTAGGAATGTACCAGGATAACCTCGTCGGTAACGTCTGTAGTTTACACTAATTGACAAGATTTCAGCTCGAATTTCCTCGATTTGGACATAAGCGTTGGAAGAAAGTTACAATGTCAAATCTTTCACAGAAGAAGATTATTTGGTCACTTCGGGTACATTTTATGTCTCACTCACCCTGTGTCTATAGTGTTCAGAAGGAGGCGTGCTTACTCGGACCAAATTTCACATAAATGTAACACTGGGCGACTCCTTATTGCTCGTCTCACTCCAATGTCAACCACAGACGGCACAGATAGCACTGATACTTTGATACATGGCTGCGGGCCAGTCAGCAGCCAGCGTGCGCCGATCGATCGCTACATTTCTCGTGGGATCACACGACGCAGCGCAGGCTGCTCAGGTGTCCGCAGCCATATGTTTCGTGGTTACCCCCACTATACCCTCTATAAAACGTCGTAGTTAACATCATTCGAGAGGCGAGCGGTGCGCGCGACGCCTCAGCCTCCGTCTGCCTTCCACACTCTCACGGTCTCTAAGCTCCGCTCCGCACCAGCACGCGTAGAAACCATGTGAATTTCGTCGTTTTATAGCCTGTACCACCGTCGCAGCGATGCGTGAGAAAGGCCGGGATCGTATCACCCGCGACCAGCGATAGCGACAGTACATATCAGGCAGATCGATTTTCCGTCGATACTGATGGTAAACATTGTGTCGCGTCGCTCGTCGCTGGAGCTATGATCTCTGCCAAAACCGGTATCGCTCAATCGCCGCGATGTGGCGCATTGGTGAGAATCGATTGCTCCTCAACAGGAGAACGGCGGTTGGTGGAGTGAAATGGTATGAGGTATTCATGCGAAAACGGTTGACACTAGAGTGTTGGAACGAATAATTTTTTTGAATATTCGAATAAACGAATAATTCGAATATTTCACTTCTTCGAATATTCGATTATTCGAATAAACGAATTTTTCACTTCTTTTAATATTCGATTATTCGAATAGCGAATAATCCACTTCTTTGAATATTCGAATATTCGAATTATTCGAATATTATTCGAATAAACGAATATTTGAGGAACACTATTGCGTACTATCCCATCCAATCCACTCCGGGCAAACTGGGGCGTCGACAACAGGTTGAGAAGTTGTCATCTCATAAACTGCACCCTCTTGACAACTCAAGTCGCTCGCATTGTAAGCCTGACAACTGCCCGTTGCCCAGCGACGTCCGCCTGTTGTCGGTCTCTTGACATTTTGACCTGTCACGTTTAGCGGCCTATTCAGCAGCGGTTCACATCCAGCAAGACTTTTATGTGGCTTAGGAACTACTTTGCACCGACCCGCGTCGCGCTCGGCGCATCGATACGCATCGCGGTCAGCACACCGACACGCATCGCGGTCGGCCCACCGACACGCGTCGCGGTCGGCAAACCGACACGCGTCGCGGTTGACACACCGACACGAAGCGTAGTCGGTAGACCCACGCGTCGCGGCTGGGTCGCCCAACCTCCACTGAGGCCGCCACCGGATGGGCAGGGCTTCCAGATGCTGGGCGGGGCCAGTGTACTGCATACTTGGGTAATTGAACCGGCTGCACTCTTATCACTCAAGTTCAGCATACACGCTCGTAAACGTGGTTGAGATACTAACTACGGAAGTTGAATAGCATGGCTCAGAATACAACGCCTACGCATTCTGAAGCGTCAAAAACGACCACAAGTGACACTACACGACTGAGGAGTCGGCCCCGCACCTGTATTTGCGTCCTCCCCCAAACAGGAGTGCTGGGCCATTCTCACCATTGTCGATGTGTATGGCTCACTTATTGTACTCATTGTACCACCCACAAGCGTCGCCGATGGTGGGAATGGCCCAGAACCCCTTTTTTGGAAGAGCACGCAAATGCAAGGGCGGGCAGATACGGGGCGGGGTCAACTTCTCACACGTGTAGCGTCATTGCGGGTGGTTTTTGACACTTCAAAATGCGTAGTCGTTGTGTTCTGAGCCATACCATTATATTTCCGTTCTTATCTCAACCACGTTTACGAGCGTGTACTCTGAGTTTTGGCCGAGAAATAGCCGCGAACCAGACGCAAGATGCCTTTTTGCCGAGTAATAGTCGCGAAATAGGCACCAAATAATGCTGGCTGCGAGATAGTCGCCAAATAATGCTCGCCGTGAAATAGCCGCAAAATACCCGCTAAATTGCCGCCAAATTTGTGATCTGCTTCGGTCTAGTTTGGTTTAGCTTAGTTGAGTTCAGTTGAGTTATGCGCGGTTTATGCGATGGCGAACTTCCTTGTGCTGCTTAGCCGTGCCCTACTCCGGAATCTCAGCGACAACTCGAAAAAACTCAGCGACAGTTCGTAGTTAGTCGTTGAGACCGACACCATGTCACTGGGAACTCGCCGTGTAATATTTTGCTTCCCAGCTCCATGAGACGTCTGGGCGACAACAGACGTTGAGTGGCTCAGGATCTGGCGCGAACTTCAGACTACATCCAGCTAGTCGTCCTAGGTGGCTGGCAACCATCGAATTCCACGTCCAGCATTATGGAAGGAGAGAACTTGGGCTTCTGCGTCAGAATTCAGGTGAAGTTCACCGGGAAAGTAGACAAATAGCATCACCTCGAACCAGTTTCATGAAAATACTCATGAAAATGGCTCATTCTGGCCATCATCGTAGGAAATTTCCATGTTGCTCAAGTGTTGCTATACTTATGAGCCGCTCAAGATTTAGACTTTTCTCTATAACTAAAGGTGAAATGGGAATTTCTAGCGTTTTGACAAAATCCTACGAGCGATTTAATATATTGGAAATACCTGCTATACTGTGCTTATCTGGGTCAAACTCCGGTCCGCAATATGTCTCGACACGCTTTGCGGCCGCGCGCTAGAGTCGGAAGAGTTTCCAGCGCCGCAGCTGAGGATCTGTTGACTCTAGGTGGGTTTTAGAAACTGGAAACTAAACAAAATTGAAGAAAACTGCATAAAAAAAGCCACATCGTGTCGGCTTTGGAGCTGGAAACTCGATTGACTCGGGCGCGTGCGGCCGCAAAGCGCGTCGAGACGCACAATTGCGGAAGGGAATTTAACCCAGATAAGCACAGTATCTTTATATTTGTGAGTACCGAAGAATTGAGAGAAATTGAGTCGTCACTACGCTAAGATGTTTGAAATGTAAAATCAGGGCAAAATGGAGTGCGATCTTGTCGAATGTTCAAATTATTCGTGCTGAATATTCGAATAAACCGAATATTCCACTTCTTTGAATATTCGAATATTCGAATAAACGAATATTCCACTTCTTTGAATATTCGATTATTCGAATAACCCAAATAATCCACTTCTTTGAATATTCGAATATTCGAATTATTCGAATATTCGAATATTCGAATATTATTCGAATAAACGAATATTCGGGCAACACTCTAGTTGACACCTCCGTTTTCAACCAATTTCGGGAAAATATGCATATTGCCGCGATGACATGGAATTTTCTCTCCATAGGGCAACGAAGCGATGAGATCGCAGCGATATTCGTATTGGCTAGAAAATTCAGCGAAGTGGTTGAAAGCTGAGGTATCAACCGTTTCAGTATGATTATCTCTTCCTATTACACTCCAGTAACTGCCATTCCGCACCAAAACAATCGCTTCCCTCCAATATGCAATATCGCGGCCACTGATCGACACCTCTTTTTTTCACGCATCGCCGTGACGACGGTATTGTTGGGATAACCACGAAACAGATAGCTGCGGACACCTCAGCAGGTGTGCTGCGCTGTGCGCCCGAAAGAAATGTAGTGATCGACCGGCGCACGCGACATGCGAGCGGGTTGCTGAGTGATCCGCAACAGGGATGTGCGGAATTTTCTGTTTTCTGCCCATTTTTGGCCATTTTTTTGTTTTCTGTAAAAATCGGCAAAATTGGACAGAAAACAGAAAAAACGTGTACCGCGATTTGCAGCAGAACTGTTTTTTTTTTGGATTTTTCGAAGCTAAGCCGAAAGGGTGAGGATGTATCTCACCCAGGCTCTCTGCAGTTGTACCACGCTAGACACTTTTATCTCGCTGTAGTGGTTATCCATCAGTGCATGTGTGGCGTTGTGGGAGGACACGGTGCTGTTCGCTGTACACGGTCGGCTTCGATCCTCGTCGAGATGAACCAAACCAACCAACCTTCCAGGATCCTTCAATTTGGAACAAATTTATGTAAGGAGATAAAGGCACTCATTGAGAAGTCGGCTGGCCCCCGCAATCCACTAAATAAGCACGAAACCCATTCCTCTAAAAAAATGTGCCGCATCAGTGCCGGCAAAGTACCGCGATCCTCGACTGTGCCGCGATAGTTCCGCGATAGTGCCGCAGCGACTCCGTGAGCAGACGATTCTGCTACCGTGCCTTGAGCCTCGACATCGCGGCGATAGTACCGCAGCAGCTCCGCGTTAGAACGTTAGGCTCCGCGAGGATGCAGCAACGAACCCGCATGGAGTACGATGCACTGCCCTGTGTGGTAAAAAGAAATTGTCGCCGGTTCAATATACCCAAGTTTGAGGTACATTCCGTGTTTCCTTGAGGGCGAAAGCGGCGGTAACCTCTGTCCTTATCAGACAAAGGACGTAACGACCGCAGGTGTGAATTTTCGTTCTTACATTTAGACCCCCTCTAGTTGTCTTATAATTCTTAAATCACTTCATATCAGACACTCTCCCGAAGCCGCTGCGGCGTTATCGCGGACCCAAAGCGGTACTGCCGGGTCCCTGCTATAGCTCCGCGGTAGTGCCACCGCGGCTCCGCGATAGTACCGCTTCGGTGCCTGCACGCGCCAAAGTGGCACTATCGCGGAGCCGCAGCGGCAATTTCTCTCAGAGTCAAGCCTCTACGAATACCCGCTCCCCAACGTACCCGCTTTGATGGAGCGGGGTAATGTTGGCCCCAACTGTACCATGCATGCAAAACTCTAAATTCGTGTTTCAATTCACTGCAACGCAGATGGCACAGAAATCAGTTAAGATTAGGCGCCAAGAAACTAATGGTCAGCCTATGAGGCAGATGATAATTCTGCCACAGAGGTACGAGAGGCTCTAAACGGTGGAGCGAACGGCGCGTCTGGTCATTTATACTCTAACGGCACAGGCAAGCGCACAGGCGTGACTTTCAGCTGTGAGGAGTAGTACAGTGTTCAAACCAGCAGTTATCTCGCAATAAGTGTCAAAATATGTACACTAAGGAACGGAAAGCTCGCTCCGACTCCTTGCACACTCAGGCAAACTCAAATGTCGACAGCAGGTTTCTGAGGTGTCGTCACAGAGCACATCAGCCGAGGACACGAAAAAATTGGTGATTTCGGAGCGAGAGAACCTGGTATCACGCCGAAAAGTCCAGCTGTAGACCTCCTAGCGCCGGATTAGGAGACGGCGGCATGGCATAACCGAAACCCCGAAAGGTTCAGCTGTCGACCTGCTACCGCCGGATTTATGGATTTTGCTGTAGATATCCTATCGCCGGGCTTTTATTAAAAGGGTAGCCGACCTCAGAATTCGGAGCAATTATACGAACTGAACCTGCGCAGGATCCAAAAACTATTGCTGTATTATGACTCCACCCAGCTGTTATTGTAGAGTCCCCATCAGGGTCAAGCGGGGTTGCGAAATTTCGCAACGAAGGGATCGCAAAAATTTCGGTCCAAAAATGAGAATCTCGTGGATATCCCATAAATTCTCCATTACTATTGGTCCCCGAAGGGAGGATCGTAGCGTTCGGTTTTAGGCGCGGAAGGATCGTAGCGTTCGGTTTTAGGCGCTTGGGCTCAACTACTGAACTAACTTTCGGCGTCTGACACTTTTAGTAATCAACTATAAACTGGGCGCACTCGGGGAGGAGGGATCGCGAAAATGGCGCCTTCCGGAGGGGGAATCGCAAAAATTTTGAATTTTGGAAAAACAATTGAGGGGGGTCCCTCCGCTTTCGAAACATTACGCAACCCTCCGCTTCACCCTGGTCCCCATGCTCGACTGCCCTTGTGCTTACTAACTAAATATCTGAACTATTTCGCAACAGGTACAACAAAAAATAATAATTGATTTACTTTTTGAACCAATTCCACTTTTACCGGCTTTATTTGAGGCTATGATATAAAAACTAAGAGATTCGGACGAAATAACTATATATAGAACTTTTGACTATGTGAAGACTTGATTATGGTACTGAAACGGGTTAATCAAATTTCTCCAATGGGGCAAAATTCTCAGTTTCCGGGACTTTTTTCGAAACAGGAACTCCTAGTATAGCTTCATTATCCGAAGAATTTCCCTCACCAAACCTCACATTTACGGGTATAGGTATTATTCGCAATGTCGTGTCTGATTATGAGTAGTTTCCCGAATGTGGTTATTTTTTTCAGAAACCCTCGAAAACTGATAAAATCGAATCTCTGAAAAATGGTTGATATATGGCAAAATGAATTTAGGCAGAAGGATAAATCATTGTGAAGAATTATCAAATTAGAAGTTGATTGGCTTGAAGACGTTGGATGATGAAGATATAATGGGAATCGTACTTTCCAAATAAATAAATACGCCAAATTGCGTACGCACGCGATTGCGCGTAACCGTCCAGCCTTCGCACAGTGTCCACACCTAAACCCCTACGCGATTTTCGCGTCGCACTGACATATACCATCGCATCGCTCCGCAAAAACTCTGTACGCCATCTGAGACACTCCGCGCTGGACGCTCACTCTCGTTCTTGGCTCCTCGTGTGGGTCTCCGTGCTCGCCGTTCACTCTCGCGCGGCGCGATGCATGCCTCCCCTGGATGGGTGACAAGCGCGTCGCGCGCACCCCGCGCGTTGAAAAGTTTCATATCCCACCGCGCGCTTGCGGATAGGACAATGAAAGATGCTCAAGCAGCGTGCCGCCGCACTTCTGACCCAGACTAAGGGCGTCTGAGTGATATAAATCCAAATAATTAGAAGATTCGAGTATTTGAGTATTCGATTCAACCAGAAGTTCCAATTTCTGATTTTTTCGAATGTTCTTTTCACTCGGGAATTTCGATTCTTGCTTTTTTCAAACCTTCGATTCATTCAGGAATTTAAATCATTCGGGTTTCGGAATATTCGGTTTGCTCGAAAAGCTTGAATATTGGAGTTTCTGAATAGTCAGCCAATTTTCTGTCACAACATTCAAATTTCCGGCCATTGAAAAAAAACGTGCAGAAAGTATTCATGATCTATTCGGGAATGTTCCGAAAAAAATCTGATTTTCATTCGAGTATTCGGATATGTTTTCCAAGTATGCATTCGCCTCGAATAGAAGACAGGTTTTTGAATACAACCGTTCAGTCAAAAAAAGAGGGCTTGGAATTTATCCACTCAATCCGAAATTTCAAAAACGCGTCATTCGAGGATTGAATACATGCGAAAATTCTAAAAATGTCTCGTTAGAATTTATTCGCTTCACAATCGAAAATCTTATTCATCGGAAATTTTTCAATAGTGGCTCTCCGCATAATTCATTCATCTGAGGCGTTCTGAAAACGCGACATTTGAATTATTGTCTCATCTAAAACCTAACGACGATTGACCATGTTTATTAATTAGAGGCAGGTTTGGGATTAAAACGGTTGTTGTGCTATCGTCATGAGAAAGTAGATCTGACCATCACGAATAGGAAAATAAGTGGAAAGTTGTAGAAAAAGCGCTCAGGAACAAGTTATTGCTTTGTCCGTCCGCCATCAATTATCGAGATTTCTATAAATGGCTGTTTTGTCAACATTTATTTTGCTTCTAAAATATTTTCTGAGCACTTCTGTAGACTACTATTTTAAGAGCAAAATAAAAGGCGGATAAACATGCATCAATGAAAATCTCGTTAATTAGGGGGCCGGCCAACACCGGTAATTAGCCGTCACACCTTGTTGTTTAGCGTTTTTACCGCAAATTTCCGGGGTTTTTTTCACTTATTTTTCCTTTTGTTGTGACCAAATCTACACTCTCATGAAGAGAGCTCAAAAACCGTTTTTATCGCGAACCCTGCCTTTAACTATTGCATCAATACTAGATCTAAAGAGGAATGTGGAGAGTTTCTCCACTATGATCTTCATAAAGTCTCTCAATGAATATAAAACATGGGGTGAGTCCTTCAGAAATTTTCTAACAAATAAGTAAGTTCAAAAATATATCCTATCCTCGATTTAATTGTATTACGTGTGATCATTTGTACAAATATTCGAGCAATTATTCGATTTCGAATTTGATATGGTTTTCAAGTAATATACTTGTACAAATACTTTTTTTCCGAAGGGCAATGTAAGCTGAATTGAGACAAATATTCGAACAAACGGAATTTTAACCTGACCGAAAGCAAAGATATTTCCGAATTCTCGAAGGAATGGAACACTCGAGAGGTAAACCAAAGCAGTAAAAAATCACGACGGAATCGAATATTCAAAAAAGGATGTTTCAGGATTCCAAATAAACCTAGTGTTTGAAAAAATACGCATAATAAAATCCCATGAGACAATAAAATATAAGAATACCTCAAAAAAACCTTAGAACACTATTTGAGTATTAATTCCATCCAACACCAGGACTGATTTGCGCGTTATTGCACAAAAACAGGTGTGCTTCACGAGAGACAAAAAAACAAAAGGAGGTTCTTCAATTGCGCAACCGGCTGAATAATTCGCCAAGCATCCGGAGAATCGGACGATCAATGCTCACTAGCGATGGGATGTGTTGCCTTGTCAACCTGCTGTGAACCTGCTATTGACAGTTCGATAGCAGGTCGATAACAGGTTCATGTTTTTCTATCGAAAGAACCTGCTATCGCCGGTTGCTCGAGAAAGAGGTGGGTCAACCTGCTATCGACATTTGAGTTTGCCTGAGCAGACATACGTATTGGGCTTCTAATAAATAATTGAGCTTTTATCGCCTGGGGAAAGGAAGATTTGATGAACACTTGTCACCTCATCGCACACATAACCTGCAATTCTTGAGCGTCTATACTTTTTGCTCTGGCCAACTCCAAGATTTTGAAAATTCAATGAAAGAACCATAGATCACTCAAAAAATGTATAAAAAAGCTCAATGTTTTCAAAAATTTCGTTTAGTGTGCGCTGAACACGCAATTTTCTGTTTTCTGCCCACTTTTAGAGATTTTTTTTCTGTTTTCTGTCAAACTAGATTTTCTGTTTTCTGTCAAGCTAGATTTTCTGTTTTCTGTTTTCTGTCAAACTAGATTTTCTGTTTTCTGTTTTCTGCTTCCAAAAATATTTTTTCCGCACATCCCTGATTCGCAACCATCTGTTTCACGGCTACACCCGCCATATGATTCCGGTCTAAGAAATCGCGCGCCCCACGGTTGATACCTCAGCTTTCAACCACTTCGCTGAATTTTCTAGCAAATACGAATATCGCTGCGATCTCATCGCTTCGTTGCCCTATGGAGAGAAAATTCCATGTCATCGCGGCAATATGCATATTTTCCCGAAATTGGTTGAAAACGGAGGTGTCAACCGTTTTCGCATGATTACCTCATACCATTTCACTCCACCAACCGCCGTTCTCCTGTTGAGGAACAATCGATTCTCACCAATGCGCCACATCGCGGCGATTGAGCGATACCGGTTTTGGCAGAGATCATAGCTCCAGCGACGAGCGACGCGACACAATGTTTACCATCAGTATCGACGGAAAATCGATCTGCCTGATATGTACTGTCGCTATCGCTGGTCGCGGATGATACGATCCCGGCCTTTCTCAGGGGTATGGTATACTTTGTCGCTGTAATGAGCAACAGGCATGCGATCTAACACAAATCGCGGCGAGACCCACATCGGAGGAACGGCAACGGCTGTCATAGGAACAGATGTCGCGTGTGGGTCGCAGCGACGTGTCGCGGAGGGCTGGCATACTGCAAATTTGCCATAGCCTGCCGCTACCACTGTCGCTGTCGCTGTGTAGTGCACTGCGACAGCGACAGATTTAAAGGGCGGGAGGATGTCGCTGTCGCCGTGCAGAGCGACGCGACCGTCTGTAGCAAAAGTATACCATACCCCTCACGCATCGCTGCGACGGTGGTACAGGCTATAAAACGACGGAATTCACATGGTTTCTACGCGTGCTGGTGCGGAGCGGAGCTTAGAGACCGTGAGAGTGTGGAAGGCAGACGGAGGCTGAGGCGTCGCGCGCACCGCTCGCCTCTCGAATGATGTTAACTACGACGTTTTATAGAGGGTATAGTGGGGGTAACCACGAAACATATGGCTGCGGACACCTGAGCAGCCTGCGCTGCGTCGTGTGATCCCATGAGAAATGTAGCGATCGATCGGCGCACGCTGGCTGCTGACTGGCCCGCAGCCATGTATCAAAGTATCAGTGCCATCTGTGCCGTCTGTGGTTGACATTGGAGTGAGACGAGCAATAAGGAGTCGCCCAGTGCCGCACGATCGATTTCCCTCCATTGAATGCTGCCGCACCTTTCAGCGGCGGGAGTCTATTCGGCCCCTTAAGCATACTGTAGGTTGCGCCATAACCGACGGCAAATGTGTAATTTTTCCCTAAATTTGGAAGAAAAAACACTGGTAACGTCGAGAAACGGCGAGTTTCTCCACACACGCACATTTTCAGTACTTCCAAAATCTTTATCATATATACACGCAGGATTAACAAGAAAAAGCGAGAAATTACGAAAAAATAGAAGTCACAGAAAAAAAATTATTGTTATTCCTGCATGTGTCCATGGTAAAGACTCTAGGTATAATGATAATGTTCGTATGTAGGGCAAACTTAGCGTTTTTAAACGCTTCCGGAGTTTTTTCTTTCAGATCTGGGAAAAAATCACAAATTGCCGTCGTTTATAGCCTACAGTATGCTAAGCTGGATGAGCAGCAACCGCCTTTTTCCTTTGCCTTGGACTGTACCGTCGTTCTCGGAGCCAAAGTCCGGTGAGCATTTGCGGACTGTTGCATCACGCGATGGGATGATAATCATGCTGGGACCACTTGGCCCCGGCACAATACACCTTTCTCCCAGCACGATTATCATCGTGTGGCGTAATGCAACAGTCGTAGTGTGCAATTGCGGACCGGAATTTGGCTCCGAGAACGACAGTACCTGTAGAAACATTTCCTCCAAAAGTTCTGAGTCCGAAGACGTCCGATTTGGGCGTATTTATTGATTTGGGCGTGTGTATTCGGGAAACTATGGCTTTAATGAGGAGAAGTTAAGACTAATATGGTCGACTATCTCACCGCGACGCCCACTGTTGGACTGCTGAATCCTGGAGAGCATCAGTGCGTTCGAATCTCCATCACAGACTTGTGTGATTCTAATGGAAAGGTAATTTGAACGTTTTTCCATGCCTGTCGCACAGAATATGTTCACCTCCACGCTTCAGAGGCAGCGTTTGAATAAAAAAAAGCCCCGGTTTTTTCAGAAACCAAAGCTTCATGCCCGTTTAGGAAAAGTAAGGAAAATAGAACGGCGGAAAACGGGCAGAAATAGGGGGGATCTATTTCTTCACGAATCCCAGAGCGACTGGCACCTTCAGAACAAAAACCCGGGGCTTTCCTTCGCTTAAAAATTGGGAGAGTCTTTGCGGCACGGAAATATTGGCGTGGCCAAGTGCGATGGCCGAATGCCCCCCCCTTTGCCTGCTGCGATATAACTGTGACAGCGGAACATACTGTGCTTATCTGGGCCAAATTCCGGTCCGCAATTGCGTACCGACACGCTTCGCAGCCGCACGCGCTCGAGTTAGTCAGGTTTCCAGCGCCAAAGCCGACTCGATCTGGCTTTTTTATACACTTTTCTCCAATTTTTCTTATTTGCCAGTTTCCAAAACCCACCTAGAGTCAGCAGATCGGCGGCTGCAGCGCTGAGAGCTTTTCTGACTCGGGAGCGTGCGGCCGCAAAGCGTGTCGAGACGCAATTGCGGACCGGAATTTGGCCCAGATAAGCACCGTATAAGTGAGGGCCACTCAGCAGCCCGCGCGCCGAGCGATCGTCACATTTCCCGCGGGCGCACTCGACGCCGCGCAAGCTGTGGTGGTGGTCGTGATGTTTCCCAACCGCAAGGCCTCTTTCAGAGTTCGATCGCCGCGCGACGCGATTGGATGATAAACATGAGCATTGATTGAGATCGCGTCGCACGTCGATCTGTATTCAAAGCATGTCATCGCGGCGATCAGCGATCGCACTCTAAAAGAGGCCCAAGAGAGGCGGGGAACCGGAGAAAGAGCGACACGCGTGATTGGACGGAACACGAAGTTCCTCCCGCCTCTCTTGTGGCTGGACATCATTACGACCACCACCCCGAAGGCTGCTGAGTGATCCGGTCTTATGTTTCGCGACCACATCCACTAATGCAAATCAGTCAGTGCTCAATGCAAAAAAATTATTCGAATTTAAAATCAAATAGTATGGTTTCAGGTAGTGTTTGCGTACTCCTTCGTTGATGACTCGGTGGAGCGATTCAGTAGGGCATTGTATCAGAACTCGAATCGAATCAGTCACGCACTCAACGTTCTTCTTCGCTAGACATCCGAGTCGCGTTGTCATCTCATCTACTTCACACAATACTGCTGCTTTTTCCTGTCGTTTTCAAAAATCATGCAATTTTTGGCAGATGTTTCCGAAGGTGAATCGGGAATGAAAATGTTCGTTTCTGTTCACAAAATATTCGGTTGATGTCAGTGTACACTAAATTTCTCGACTGTGAGGTTATCAGCTGAAAACAAAGGTTGAGTAACGGTTCGAACTGGAATTATAACCATAACCAAATAGTAGGCGATGTATCTACACACATAATCATCGCTCGTGTGAGTCCGGGCGGAGCAGGCAGCGAAGCGGTCGGTCATGGCATAATGTAGCAGTGATATGGACATAATAAGCTCGACAAGTCTCACTTCGACCGGCCTGCAATGAGGGAGAAAGGCCATAAATACACAGCATTCACTCGAAATCATTCCGCTTCTGCTCCCTGTCCCCCTCCCAGTCCCATGAATAAACTGCGGGGCGTTTTTAATGAGCTCTCGATTTCGATTACCACCTACGGAGAAGCGGTGGGCCATGGTGAAGTATAACATGTGATAAGGACAACTCTAGTACAAAAAAATCCCCTAGTTACCGGTAATAATCGGAATTGAGAGTTCTTTACGAAAGCCACAGACCATACAGACGGTATGGATCGCAGTGCCACTTTCAGCTCCCGATTGACGGTTATCCCAAATTCGGCGCAAGTATGTTATAACATGTGGGACCGAATTAGCGCCAACTTTCAATACGGAACGCAAAGTATCCGTGCTGACTGTATACAGCCCGCCATCTTGAAATGAAGCCGGGTGGATTGGGTGCGGGTGGCCTTGTCGCGCAGGTAAAGTAGATCACAAGTGAATTCTCGTAGTCTCAACGAAGAATTTTCATTCATCGTTTGGAATTATTCGTCTAGTGTTTAGTCTTGTAGTTCAAAAAATATCAAAAGAAAATAACAAAGAAGTCTTTGGTGAGACTATGAAAACTGAGTTTTGATCTGCCTCAATCGCGCAGCTCGGTCATCCGCTCCGCTCTACCCGGCACACTTTCAGGAAGATGGACTGTACCTCCGAAGACCAAGTCTCAGCCAACTCTGAGGCCTCTTTCGAGTTCGATCGCTGTGCGACGCGATCGTGTGCACGGCGACGCGACCGTCGCATCGCCGAGGAAATTGCAGGCTTCGAAAGTGTGAATGCCCAATCGCGAAGGTTGGCGTTCACACACTTTTACGTACTAACTCTAATCGGCGCCTATTAGCATAGATGAATACAGCAAATAAACAAAACTCACTGCAGCCGTGTTTATTTGCTGTATTCATCTATGCATGACACATCTTGTGAACAATTATTTGTGAGTTTTCTGGCCTTGGGTGGTGTTGAATGTCTTCCATGAAGGTTTTTTTCCCTTTTTTGATTAGGAAGCTTCTTGGTTTGTATCCTGCTTTCTGGGGCTTGTAATCGGCAAGCTTATCGGTTCGGCAGCTTGCGAACCGGGAAGACTGGAAAAAATAACACAGCAAAAATAAATCCACCCTCAAAACGAGTACGCCCATGAGCGAGTACACCGCTCATGGACGCTTGAATATTACAGATAATTATTGAATATGTTCTTCATGTAAGGAACTAACCTCAGTAATGCGGAAAGAGAATAGTATAGATGAATAAAGCAAATAAATGCCTTCGAATGTTGCGAATTGAAACCAAGAGTAAACTGAAAAAAAACACTTTTCCGAGAAATATGAGATCGTCCGCAATGCGAACCTGGGCAGCCGAAAGTAAAGGTAAACTACTGTGCTTCTCTGAGCCGCATTCCGGTCCGCAATTGCGTCTCGACACGCTTTGCGGCCGCGCGCATTCGAGTCGGAAGAGTTTTCAGCGCCCCAGTCGCTGATCTGGTGGGTCTATGTGGGGTTTAGTGACTGCAAAATAATCAAACCTGGAGACAACTGTATAAAAAAGCCATATCGAGTCGGCTTCGGCGCTGGAAACTCGAATGACTCCAGCGCGTGCGGCCGCAAAGCGTGTCGAGACGCGATTGCGGACCGAAATTTGGCCCAGATAAGCACAGTTCAATACCGCCCGCGACTTTGAGAAAAACCCCACTTTGTCTGATTCAAAGCCTGTTTGCAGTGGTGTACCACAAAGAGGAATTTTATCTCCAACTTTGTTCAATATCTTCACTTATATATGAAGTCCCACAAATCGTATCTTTTTGTAAGGTGAAATGATCCGCTTTTGCTGATGATTTCAAAATATTTTCCCAATTCAATCAATAGCTGACAAGGAGTGCTTGCAAAGGGCTTTGGATGAGGTCATAAAGTGGTCCAAAATTTAAGATGATACTGTCTAAAGAAAAACGAGGGTTTGCATATTGGCTACAATATTTCCAGAAGCTATATATATACAGCTGAAAATCAGCAGCTTTAGAGTGCTGAGGAAATAATGGATCTCGGCTTCCTGATTCACCAAGATCAGTTATGTATTGCTTCAGCACTCTCTGCTAGAAACGAAGAAGTGCCCTTAAAGGTAGTGTTCGCGATAAAAAATGTGTTTCAGTTCCCATTAGGAATGGGTAGTGGAGGGGCACATTGTAACGTTGACGTCGAAAGCACGCATGAAAACGAGCCAGGAAAAGCTCCAAAAGAGCCCGACGTTGCCACTTCGAGCGCAAGGCAAACCCCAAAAGCGCTACACACGCCCACCGACGTGAACAAATGAATGCTCGAGATCGTGAGATGAGCGGTGATTTCCAATCATAAGCACCGTTCTTCCCTTCATTCTCAACTTCTCTCTATACTCAGATTAGCTCGCATACATCGGCTGCAAAAGACGGAAGTTACAAGCCTCGAACAACTCGTCCACCATGTTTCCTTAGCTCAATTTTTGAGGGCCATAACTCCGAAATAACTCCGTCTTGTACGATTTCAGAGACATCATTGGAATCAGCATGGGGCCGTTTTTAAGATAGGCGGGGAAACAGAAAAACGATTTTCATCGTGAACACTGCCTTTTAACGCCTATAAAATTGTGGTGAGCGCGAAGAGCTCACCAGATTAGGCTTTGATCTCTTACCGCGCGCATGCCCTATTCCGAGATCACCTATTCATACTGTCACCCGAAAAATGAGCTGTACATCATTCGAAGAGTCCAATCAATATACATATCTGAGCAAGTATCATCGCAATCGGTCACCGTTCTCAAAAGATATGGCTCCTCAAAGGACGCGAAAATTTTCTCCGCCACAGCCTCTGCCTCCGCCTCCGCACTTCACATTCCATTTTTTGAAAGCCTAGAACAAATTTCTTGAAACTCGGTGACCAGAGGTAATCGGGCACGAGGATGCCGAAAATAATCCGCAGAACTCACCTGTTTTCTGTTCTGTCACTAACAGGCGATTCAAACTTAGAAGCCGGACTCTCAAGAATAGTTTATAAAAATGACAGCTTTTTTCATTATCAGCTCCGGCACTGGGAGAGGAGATCTACGTTAGAAAATCAAGCTGTCGAGGAACTACAGGAACACTACAGATGAACGAATGAAGATGATGAGGTGAACTACTGGAGTTGTCGCCGCTCCGCAGCGCAGACCGTTATAACGTCATCTCAAATGTACTGAACACATTCAACACCTACAAACTACATATATGACGCCAGACATTCGTCAGGATCATTAACATGTTTAGACAAAAGTATTAACAACGTTGCTGGTATAAAAGGCTTCTCATCTCACAGAGTGCCTCAATCGGCTCTTCGGAGCCGGGCCTGGAATCTGGCCTCGTGTCCCTTCCCAGAAGATCGACCGGATACCGGAGGCTTATTTTTGTCCCCGAGGGAAGGGGGGCCCCCCGCGGCTAGGGGGGGGGAGGGGTGATACCCAACTGTGGGGCCATCTCCCACTGTCCACGGTAGGGTGCATTCCACTGTGGACCGTGGCGGTGGGGTCACCCCCCTGTGGGGACCCCACACAAGGGACCCCAGTGGCATGTCCCCGGGGTCCCTTGTGTGAACCCGGAAACAGTGTATCCCTGTGAAACAGATTAGGTTGCCGCCTACACCGGAATTTGAAATTTCCTCCGAAATCGAGTTCTGTTCAACTGCAGTGCTAGTATCCCTGTTAAGATATGTTAGGTTTCGGTCATCTACGGGAGAATTCCGTTCATCTACAGCTGATAGCAGTAGATCCTCCGGATAACTCCAGTAGATGACCTCTCCCTTTGCTGGAGAACCATTGTTTTCTTAGAGGCTCCATATAAGCTCTGGTGAATCTCTAGTGACCTGTCGATTTCGATTATCACCAGCAGCGGAGAGGTGGGCCTCGGCGAAATATAATTAGTGATGAGGAGTTTCAAAAACCACCGCTTCGCGCTGTGATAATCGAAAACAGGAGTTCACTTGAAATGAAACAGAGTCTAAAAACCTTGCTCTCTAAGGTGGTGTACTCTAAACGTCCGGATCGGAAGAGGACGGTTGTACGGGAGGGTTGTTTTAGAGCGAAGCGCGTGTTTGTACCATGCGCACCATCGATAAGAAGGCGTCGCAGGGTGTGCTGAAGTGTCAGTTAACTATGCTGGACCGCAACAGGAGTATGCAGGACGTCATGGAACTACAGCAGGACCTCAGTAAGGGTGTGCAGGACGCCGTAGAATGTGTGCAGGACCTCAGTAGGAGTGTGCAGTAGAGTGTTGCCCGAATATTCGTTTATTCGAATAATATTCGAATATTCGAATATTCGAATTATTCGAATATTCGAATATTCAAAGAAGTGGATTATTCGGGTTATTCGAATAATCGAATATTCAAGGAAGTGGAATATTTGTTCATTCGAATATTCGAATATTCAAAGAAGTGAAATATTCGGTTTATTCGAATATTCAGCACGAATAATTTGAACATTTGACAAGATCGCACTCCATTTAGCCCTGATTTTACATTTCAAACATCTTAGCGTAGTGACTACTAATTTCTCACAATTCTTCGGTACCTCATAAATATAAAGTTGCTGCGCTTATCTGGGTTAAATTCCATTCCGAAATTGCGTCTCGGCACGCTTTGCGGCCGCACACTCTCGAGTCAATCGAGTTTTCAGCTCCAAAGCCGACAAGATATGGCTTTTTTTATGCAGTTTTCTTCAATTTTGTTTAGTTTCCAGTTTCTAGAACCCACCTAGAGTCAACAGATCCGCAGCTGCGGCGCTGGAAACTCTTCCGACTCGAAGCGCGCGGCCGCAAAGCGCGTCGAGACGCACTTGCGGACCGGAGTTTGACCCAGATAAGCACAGTATAGCAGGTATTTCCAATATATTAAATCGCTCGTAGGATTTTGTCAAAACGCTAGAAATGCCCATTTCACCTTTAGTTATAGAGAAAAGTCTGAATCTTGAGCGGCTCATAAGTATAGCAACACTTGAGCAACATGGAAATTTCTTACGATGATGGTCAGAATGAGCCATTTTCATGTGTATTTTCATGAAACTGATTCGAGGTGATGCTATCTGTCTACTTTCCCGGTGAACTTCACCTGAATTCTGACGCAAAAGCCCAACTCTGCCAATGCGTAGCTAGATGCCTCCGAGGGCGCTGCCTGAAGCGCCGCCACATTCCATGTAGCGGAAAACTGCGAGTTTTGGCTACGATAGCTAAAACCAGCATATTCTTGTGTCGAGGCTACAAGGGTGCAAATTCTGGGCGTATTCTACGTAAAAACGAAGGCTAATTTCGAACCACTGTTCTCTCTGACGCTAAACCCGTATATTCTCGCTATAAAATTGTAGCGAGAATCTACGGATTTAGCGACAGCCTGTGTTGTAATGCAATCTTGAACCCGCGCTGGCTACGCGGAACGCTGGGATGCCGTTCGAACAGTGTTGGCCCAGTCATCTCACTGAGTGATTACTCGACACTCTGTGGCTGGCCGTGGAGGGTGACGCCGTGGCGGTCTCTGGAAGACCTTGCTAGGGATAATTTTGGACGCTGGGATGCTGCAGGCCGTGGGGAAGAAACGGCGATGCGCTTAATCGCAGCGGGGATCGCTTCTCTAGTACGGATCAAGACTGGGTGGGTCGATCGACTGAGTGCTGTAACGAGAATTCGCGTAGAATATGGGGGTGCCGTAGCGAGAATTTACGTAGAATATGCTGGCGCTGTAGCTAAAATTTCACCAATTGAGGCTAAACTTTCCGTAATTTACGTAAATTCTCGTGTCAAAATTGGACTAGATGCTTCCGAAACCCTGGGCATCTCCGGTTTCCGTGTGAGGCATCTAGCTACGCGCTGGCAGAGAAGTTCTCTCCTTCCATAATGCTGGACGTGGAATTCGATGGTTTCCAGCCACCTAGGACGACTAGCTGGATGTAGTCTCAAGTTCGCGCCAGATCCTGAGCCACTCAACGTCTGTTGTCGCCCAGACGTCTCATGGAGCTGGGAAGCGAAATATTACACGGCGAGTTCCCAGTGACATGGTGTCGGTCTCAACGACTAACTACGAATTGTCGCTGAGTTTTTTCGAATTGTCGCTGAGATTCCGGAGTAGGGCACGGCTAAGCAGCACTAGGAAGTTCGCCATCGCATAAACCGCGCATAACTCAACTGAACTCAACTAAGCTAAACCAAACTAGACCGAAGCAGACCACAAATTTGGCGCAATTTAGCGGGTATTTTGCGGCTATTCCACAGCGAGCATTACTTGGCGACTATTTCGCAGCCAGCATCATTTGGCGGCTATTTCGCGACTGTTACTCGGGAAAATGGCTTTTTGCGTCTGTTTCGCGGCTATTTCTCTGCCAAAACTCAGAGTACATGCTCGTAAACATGGTTGAGATAACCACGGAAATATAATGGTATGGCTCAGAACACAACGCCTACGCATTTCGAAGCGTCAAAAACGACCCACAATGACGCTACACGTGTGAGAAGTTGGCCCCGCCCCATATCTGCCCGCCCTTGCATTTGCGTCGTCCTCCAAAAAAGGGGTTCTGGGCCATTCCCACCATCGGCGACGCTTGCGGGTGGTACGATGAGTACAATAAGTGAGTCATACACATCGACAATGGTGGGAATGGCCCAGCACTCCTGTTTGGGGAGGACGTAAATACAGGTGCGGGGCCGACCTCAGTCGTGTAGCGTTACTTGTGGTCGTTTTTGACGCTTCAGAATGCGTAGGCGTTGTATTCTGAGCCATGCCATTCAACTTCCGTAGTTAGTATCTCAACCACGTTTACGAGCGTGTATGCTGAACTTAAGTGATAAGAGTGCATCCGGTTCAATTACCCAAGTATGCAGTACATTGGCCCCATCCAGCATCTAGAAGCCCTGCCCACCCGGTGGCGGTCCCAGTGGAGGTTGGGCGACCCAGCCGCGACGCGTGGGTCTACCGACTACGCTTCGTGTCGGTGTGTCGACCGCGACGCGTGTCGGTTTGCCGACCGCGACGCGTGTTTGTGTGCCGACCGCGATGCGTGTAGGTGTTGACCGCGATGCGTATCGATGCGCCGACCGCGATGCGGGTCAGGTGCAAAGTAGTTCCTCAGCCACATAAAAGTCTTGCTGGATGTGAACCGCTGCTAAATAGACCGCTAAGTGTGACAGGTCAAAATGTTAACAGACCGACAACAGGCGGACGTCGCTGGGCAACGGGCAGTTGTCAGTGTTACAATGCGAGCGATTTGAGTTGTCAAGAGGGTGCAGTTTATGAGATGACAACTTCTCAACCTGTTGTCGATGCCCCAGTTTGCCCGAGTGGATTGGATAGGATCTAGTACGCAACAGTGTTCCCAAATATTCGTTTATTCGAATAATATTCGGAATATTCGAATAATATCTCGAATATTCTATTTAGATTCGAATCATTGAAATATTCCAAGAAAAAGTGGATTATTCGGGTTATTCGAATAATCTGAATATTCAAAAGAAGTGGAAATATTCTCGCTTGTATTCTGAATAAATCGAATTTTCGAAGAAGTGAAATATTCGAATTATTCGTTTATTCTGAATATTCCAAAAAAATTATTCGTTCCAACACTCTGAGTGCGCAGGACATCATGGTATGTGTATTGCAGGACCGCAGGTAGCAAAGGCACAAAACATCATGGGACGTGATGTATTACCTCCAGTAGGAATGTGTGCAAGACATCATAGGACGTGTGCATGACCTCAGTAAGGAGTTTGCAGTACGATCGTAGAGATGTGTGTAGGACCTTAGTAGGAATGTGCAGGACATCATGGAACGTGTGCAGGCCCGGCAATAGGAGTATTCAGGGCGTCATGGAACTACAGTAGGACTCCAGTAGGGTATGCAGGACGTCGTAGAATGTGTGCAGGACCGCAGTAGAGGTGGTGTGCACAATGTCATGGAATAGAGTGCACGACCTCAGTACGATCATACAGCGACATCATGAACGTGAGCGGGACCCTAGCATGGGTGTGCAAGACGTCATGGAATGTGTGTAGGACCTCAGTAGGAATGCGCAGGACATCATTAGGAGTTTGCAGTACGTCGTAGGAATGTGTGTAGGACCTTGTAGTAAGATAACATGTGCCTGACATCATGGGACGTGTGCATGACCTCATTAGGGGTCTGCAGCATACGTCGTAGAATGTGTGTAGGACCTTAGTAGAAATGTGTGCAGGACATCATGGGACATGTATGACCTCAGTCTAGGGTTGTGTAGCATGTCGTAGAATGTGGGTAGGACCTTAGTAGGAATGTACAGGACATCATGGGGCGTGTGCAGGACCCTCAGTAGGGGTGTGCAACATGAATGGAATGTGTAATTTAATCTCAGTATGATCATAAAGGTGATATCAAGATCGTGATGATACTAGCATGGGTGTGCAGTACGTCGTAGAATGTGTAGGACCTCAGTAGGAATGTGCAGGACATCATTGGGCGTGTGCAGGCTGGCAATAAGAGTATCATGACGTCATGGAACTGCAGTAGGACTCCAGAAGGGGTATGCATGACGTCGTAGAATGTGTGTAGGACCTCAGTAGAAATGTGTAGGATACGCGGACGTGTGCATGACCTCATTAGGCTTGCAGTACGCCATAGAATGTGTGTAGGACCTTAGTGGGAATGTGCAGGACATCATGGGATGTGTGCATGACCTCATTAGGGTTTGCAGGACGTCGTAGAATGTGTATAGGACCTCAGTAGAAAAATGCAGGACATCATGGGACGTGTGCATGACCTCATTAGGGATTTGCAGTACGTCGTAGAATGTGTGTAGGACCTCAGTAGGAATGTGCAGGACATCATGGGGCGTGTGCAGGCCGGCAATAGGAGTATCCAGGACGTCATGGAACTATAGTAGGACTCCAGAATGGGTATGCAGG